>JADWOT020001528.1:0-50000 GCA_036345935.2 Taenia hydatigena | reverse complement strand
CGAATGCGAAACGATATCGCAGTGTCACTAAAAGCATTCTATACATCCCTATACACTAACTTATTTACCCACTTGCGCACTCGTTCGGCTTGTCTGTGAAGATGCCTTGTGAACTTAAATCCAAGCACAAAGTCCAACAAGCTTGTTAATAACTTAGTGTTACCATGATACTTCAGCCTCATTCAGATGCATACCCAACAGCTTTTTCAAATTAAAGTAATTGCGATATTCTGCTGTTTATGATGAGCAGTTATTTCTTTAATGTTAAGCAAATAAGGCGTCAAGGGAGGTGATTGGAACTGCATCGGTAATTAAACGCGGTACCACTGTCCTTTTCCTTTCTAAGCAGACAATGCCGAAGAGATGATAAGACATTTTTGGATGGAGGACGACATAAACGTGTACTATGCAAACATGGAAACGATTTATTTGCAATAACAATACATGGCACATAAATATCCACGAAGTACAAATAGGACAAAGTTTTCATCACTTCATAGCGGTTGGAAGTGTAGATATCTGCATACTACAGAGCCTGGAGGGGAATTATGCATTGGGACCGATCAACGTTGCACTGATAAAACATACGTGGATTGATAATTAAATAGTATGTAGGTGCAATCGATGGAGCATAATATGAAAGTGGTATTGCAAAGTAAATCAAGTCCCCTGGTGCATCGAGCGGCGAGCTAGCATGGTCAAAACTAGTGAATTTATCCTGCGCGTAGGTGAGCTTGTAGTCATAGGAGTTGAGGGACTTCAGCGTGGATAGATCAGAGTAGATGGAATGAAAGTTGAATGCGCTGCCATGCGGTGTGGCATAGGAGAAGGAAGATGAAGGTAATGGCAGTGTTGAAGGGAAGGTGTAGCTCAGAATATTGGACGAATGTGCCTTGGGTGCAGATGATGAGACGGTGGAGTGGGGGACGCAAATCGAAGTAGGCCTTGAATGAAGTGCTTTGCGCTGGTGCCTTTTCGACTTTTGATGTACACGTTTGTGTCGGATTCTATCTACTCCCGACCTCGGTCTATAATGTGCAAATTAAAGAGGATTTTAAAATGACCAGCACCAAAAGAGGTTCATGTATGAGTCAAAATCTACCTAATGTCCCTCTTTGGAGGTGTCTGCCAACGCAAGCAGCCCGTGTGCATCTCCAGTCACAAGATTTGCAAAGTAGCTGACGCGAAAACAACTCGATGAACATAGACGAAGCGACTTGACTAAAAATCACAACACCTGGCCACGTAATCATTAATTTATTCAACTACTGCAGATTATTTGATTGCGTCATGTCCACACAGCTTTCGTAGTATCTGGTCACCGCTGCAAGGACTTGGTGACATTTTGGCGTGGGCCAAACGCGATTACTCTAAATTGTTCGCATCATACCCATGGAACTGAGTATTACTACTTCTCCTTAGTCCATTCGAGAACACAAGTTTTGTCTTTACAGCATTTTGGTTGCTGCATATCTCTTTATCCCCTCCAAAATTGATGCTGAGGCAGAGCTTCAGTCAAAACATGCAGATCATTTGTCTGCACTGCCGAACTAGCTTTGACCTTCTTTACAGCTCTAATGGCCTCATTATTAAAACAATTGGTTCCCAAAGCACCGGATCTCAGCATGCGTCTTGTTAATTCTATTATCAATCCCAATGTATCATGTTTCACTGGTTACTACTTAAAGTCGCTCAGAACACACGAAATTTGAGCAGCGACACTACACCCCCGCTGAGTCAGATTCGTCTCAAATAACCTATTTTTTCCACTATTTCACTCTCCTCGGGTATCAAAAATGTTTCCTACGAGAAAAATGATGGACAAAATAGTCCCTTATCAAATTGACTCATTTTCTTGCCCAAACTATACATTCGTGTCATTTTGAAGTACCGCCAAATGGAGTCGCATGCAGTAAATCTGAGTGAAACTTTTTGAGCCAATTTGATTTACGCAGCGTTTTCTATGAAGTACACAGTGATGCTTGCTTATCTGCATAATCTAAACGTCAAAAATACTAGATTACCTTTTAGGATATTTTAAGCTGCGAAACGTTATGTATTTTCCCTGCAATTAACTCACCACATCTACATTCTCCTCCCTCTCCCCCTTCCTATCCCGATCTGGCTTCATCACTGTGTGGTTGATGTTTTGTCTTTTAGTGGTGATGGCGGTGCGAGAGAATCAGGTCCCATACAGTAAGGTAGTATGTACCGCCAAACTACCTGCTCATCCAATCCCGACCTCTGGCTCGTCGCAACCATGTTTTGTTTAGAAAATTTTGCCACCACTAGACGTAGAAGCACTGGGCTAGCAACAACAATCCTCTTCAATGTGCTTGTGCGTACGGTGTAGACGCTCTTTACATATACTTGGTGCTGCAACAGAGACTCGAGGAGAATGCAGGAGTGCATGGAAAGATGCGAGGACATCCGGACCCGACTTTAGTTCCATTCGCGACTCCAAGTTTCGGTGGGACTAAAAGTCCAATGACGCTTTAAAGCTAAAACGCATTCCTCCTTTATTTATTTCTTCTAAAACATCCTCACGTCAAAGAGTAGCTTCGCTGATGGGTTTCCATCATCATCATCATTGAAAGCAAAATCACTTTCCACAAATAGGAGTTTGAGTGAGTTGAAGCGTTTGGTCTTGCGCACAATCCGTCTAAGTTGACCGCAATCGGTGAGGCTGCGCGATTGTGCTTACCTGTAGACAAGCACAATCGCCATGTATATGAGGTCAGCATTGAACAATCCGAGTACGTTTATCAGTAGAATAGCCTCTACTAGCTCTAAAAGAGGTGTACAAAATGATGAGAGAACGTCTTTGGCAGCGCTATAGATTTACATTTTACATACTAAATCCAAAAGGTGCGAATAAGTGGCATGTGCGCTGAGGTCCCTCCATCTCCAGGCCAATTCATCGCAATCCTTGACTGGGGCAGCATTAGTGGATGAGAAAAACATTAATGGGATTGAAGATGTCTGTATACCTCTCCACTCGGGCTCCGACCTCAGCCAGGTCAGTGACGTTGGATTTGAGGGAGAAGAGAAGAAGATCGAAAATGCCTTGCGAGACATCACCATCACCAATACGGTAATGGAAGGTAAAGGAGGGCAGTGCGGGCACTTGGATATGTGAGATGGTGCGCAGTGGTTGGAAGAGATTGGCAGAGGAGGTGATGTTGCCACCGCTCTCTTGCAGGTGAATTTGGACCAGTGGCATTGCTAATGCTGCCCCACTAGCCACTGAGAGGTTGATTCGCTGCCGACAAGCAAACAAACTAATCAGTGCACCATTAAATCTTCTCGTTTCTGGTATTTTTGCATTGCTGCGTTGTTTGTTTCTGAGTTTGGGATTTCTTTTTAGCTACTAAGGATGACGTATAAGATTTGTTCGCTTACTGAACTTTAATTGACATCTCCGCCTAATAACCATGTCATGCAACCGCTTTTGGGCACATTAGATAATGCGCGGAGTTTGCGTCGTAACAAAGTAGAATTTTGTTCTAACAAATTACAAACTACACAAGGTTTCGCTTAATGTGATAGACCTTTAGGTGTTTGAGCTTCCGAGCTTAAGTTCGCAAGTAATTTATGATCCTTGTGCTCCGTTACGGCCCCAGTACTTCTCTCGAGAGGTCACACCACAAGTATGAAAGAGGGCATCCATTTGAAACGAGTTTTACTCACATCGGTCTGGTTTCGTTGATACTTTGCGGTAGAGGGTTTCAAAGTTGGGTTAACAGGCCAATGAGTCATGATATGCAAAGGTCAATTTAGGATGTCACACTGCGCGTTTTAGGTAGTGATTTAGGTAGATCCAGTCATTCTCTATCATTGTCAGATAGTGTTATCTTGATATCAGTCCCGTCCTTGGTGATGGCAGCACCTCTTGCACTAGTTTTCAGACCAACGGTAGGCAACTTTTCCATGCATTCATTTAGCCGTCTACTCCTACTTTATTTACCAAATGAAATCAACAAAGTCAATCGTCGTTAAAGAAGACAATTTAGAGGGTAAAAGTAGCTTTTCCTTGAACTTTGGACACAGCAAAAGTAGGGAAGGCAAGATGCGAATTTGTTCTCAGTCAGCAAACGCGTAGCTGTACACGTTCAAGTAGGCATCAAGTCAGATAGGCACTTATGAGCTGTTATTGTAGAGGTTCAAACAGCAACATTAACTAAATATTAATGACGTTAAAGTTTTTGAGGCAAACAGAGCTGTTTGCACCATAAGTGTAAGGGCTCACTGATTTACCACCACTGGTGGTTCCGATCGCTTCTCAAACGAGTTTTCGTGCCCATTGACTACCCTCGTCACGTTTTGATTGCAGTACCAGACTAAGATTGGTCTATTCTTTAGCAAGGCTCTATATCACAACTAAAACCGGAATTGTCATGCATCACACACTCATGCTCTGGTAACCATGGCGCCTGCCTCAAAGTCATGTGCTTGGACACAAGTGAATAATCACAAATCAGGGTTATCATGCCGTCCGTATCATCCATGGCATTTTTACTAGGCACACAAAAAAAGTATGTGCACGCGAATAACATTTACAGCCTGCACTCCGTCACCCACTGATATCTGTCATGCAACATTCCTCGTCAATTCTGTTCTCATGTCTCACCACTCTCGGAGAACCTTAAACGCTATAAAGACCAAGGCATACAAGTCCTAGTGACCAAGGAACAATAGGGCCAGTTTTGATTGTTCCATGGCTAGAAAAAAAAGTGTTTCATGGTCCTTTGAGACGACGAAATCCGCTTCTTCGCCAACACTACGGAGCGGGGTTGAGGAAATCCGCAAGCTCAACGGTCATAAGGCTGACAACGTTTTCATGCAAGCTTTACTAACATAAAGCGAGACAGAGCCCATCTTTTATGTTGCATCCGCCTCGACTAACCCATGTCGATATACCAGGTCTTCAAAGGATTCATTTATACCAAGACGAACTATAACGCTCAAACTGACCATTTGGTCATCAACTCCGGTAATGACTGTCACCATGGCATGATCGTCGCAACTGCTGTCCCCTTCAAGTAGTTCCCTTAGATAGATTCCCGCAAACTAAGTTGCCCTTACAAAATTTCTGATGAAAATTCATCCAATCATGTGACTTGAGTGTCGTGATGCGGACAGATAAAAAGTCGTATTTTTAGCATCTGCGAATTGTTTAAATGTATCCTAATCCAAGCCTTGTGTTTCTTTTCTTTCTCTTCTCCTCCCATTTCGTAGAACCTTTCGCTTGCCCTCCTCCCGTCCACCAAGTCCTCTTGTTACTTCCTTTAACTTTACCTGTCACCTTCTTCGGCTTTGTACTCTTGTACTTGTTAAAGCAGCACTTAAATGCCTTTATTATTTTCATTTATTTAAAGAGATTAAATGCAAAAGCCTGCCCTGTTGGAAATTTTTAGCGTTCAATGGTAGGCAGCATGCTTAACCTCTTTTAAATGGGCAGACCTGTCAAACTGCAGTTCATGCTACACGTATCACATTTAAGAAAGCGCAAGTGATGATGGACGTTAGCATTAATGTTAATTAAACTAATTTCTTTTTTTCCTTTTTGGGCATCTTTGCCACCTGAGGTAGTTCATTTTTTATCATTTTACAAACAGGAACGGATCGCAAAGGTAGCAAATTCGATGTTAAATAAAATCCTTCGTGTCTGCAAGACGAAAGTATTGTCCGTGGATAAATGGTAAAGAAGCGGAGGCCACAGCTCTTCCTTTAACAGAGTTGAAGATGATACATATTAAAAGAAAAGTGTTGCTGAATTATTCGTTCATATTTCCACCTCCTTACCTTCCCATCTCTGCTTTAAGCCACTTGCGACCATGCGACTCTTCGCCCACTTGATGTCGTACAGCTACTGACCATCTGGACTGTTCATCTGTTTGAAACCTTACTACCAATTCAGGTGCCACATTGAAGTTCTAGCTTAGATTGTTACTGGCGCAGCCTAAAATCAGGTTGCCGCATTGACTTGACTCGGTTGCGACTTTAGAGTGGCCCTAGCTTGTCAAAGTAGACGCGCTTTAGTGTTTGTAGATGCATAGTTAATATTTGATGGAAGTGTCTCCTTCTACTAGATGACGCGACTCATTATGTAGCCATTATCCCATTCAGCTAATAAACCGCAATGCCAAACCATAATCAGGCAGTCAAAGGTTTGACTCTATAGCTATTGCCTGCTTTCTCATCTTTTACCTTACAGAAGAAACGTGAAAGCTCAATCACCTTCTTCGGGCACTTCTAAAATGTTCTCTATGTAGGCATCAACAATGATAGGCAAAGCGTGAACGGATTTGTCCTAGACGACGTCCTCGGCCAAACCCAGAAAATGAAAGCGGCTGTTGAAGTTGGCTACACATGCTTGCCGTTGTGATTTTGTCCCAGCTCACTAGAATAGTCTTTTGCAACCTGAAATCCCTACGCTTCTGCCGACATTTGTTTGCCATCGTGTTCATTCCTGCGAACATCTTTGGGGACTCCCCTGATGTGGGCAGACTTGCCTTAACTTCATGCCATCAACTTTATCATTATATTCTTTACTTCACATATGTTAAACGCTCTTACCTCGGATTTGAAGCAAGCTTGAGTGCATGCATTAGGCATCAGTAAACAAAAGGAATATTAGGGAAGCATCATTACGGCAGGAACCCATTTCTGTGTAAGAGTTCGACACTGTACGTAAAGGATTTCCCTCTGTACTGACAAAATTCATTGGATTTTTCCACTTGTCGGTAGGAATGTAGCTCTGCGCGCAAGATTTCAGGACCTATACTTTGCTCTGTGAGTTTGCGATGGAGAGGATGTCAGCAGAATTAGTGAATTCCTTAGCAAAGGACAAAAGTTCAGACTAGGAATGTAAGTGGTTCTTTTTGAGTTAATTTAGAACTGCCCACCACTAAAGGTCGATTTCCTTCTAAGGTAAGCGCTCGTCTTTGGAAAAGTGTTAAGTGCCAAGTCGTAAGGTAAAGTAATCTACTTTTGCCAGCCGAATTCATAAACGATGAAAATGATTGTAAATTACCATACACCTTTCTCAACTTGACGTCGCAAATGTGCGAAACCTAGTTTCCAAGGCTTTTACAGAAAACGATTTTAATGAGCGGTACAGCTCTTAACGATTTGCGATACTGAAAACTGCAAAATAGTTATAGATTGTATGTGGTCTGGGTACAGAATTTGCCTGGTGATCTATGGGTTAAGAGCACAATGAATGCATTTTATCCTTATTAGTTATCATTATTTTATAACTTATTATTACCATCTTAGTCATAGTTGGGACTGTCCCTGCCTTCTTTTCTCATGCAAATCTTGAGTAAAGATAAAATTTTACTTGTGTAATTTTATTTTTGACTCGCTGTAAACCTTCATAGCAACCATATCGTTCTTTCGCACAATAGTTGTGTCATCGTAATGACGTTGCTTACACTCGATTTCATTTATAGTAGAGGCTCAGTGCTAAGTTTATAAGAGACTTTTAAAACCGTGGAATTGAGTCAGGTTGAAGAAAAGCACTTTGGTGTATTTTGCATGTGAAACGACAATCACGTGCTAGATTGGCACGCCTATTCCCATTAAAATATAGCCTCAGTTTAATTAAATTTATCTCGCTTGGTATGACACAAACGCTCTCCTTTGCTTTTGTGCACAGAGGCCATGCGATCGCCCCCTACCATCAAGTCCCCGCCGTCACCAGCGGAATGCTGCGCTCCAAAGAAGGAGACTTTCGTCCCCTCACCTCTGCATGCATTCATTTCCTCACATCTCGATGTTGCTTCTCTACCCACTAACTTCGCCAATGCCTGGGAGTGTAGATGGAATTCCATGCGGTACCTGATAACTTGCCGTAAAATCACTAACGAACTGATGACAGGTAACATTGTCCTTAGCATGTCTTAAATTAAATTGGTATTACTCTCAGTCTTTCCATTCTTTAACAATGATTCGTCTACTTCGAGTGGAGTCACCTGCATGTAGTTTAAACAGTTCTAACGAAATCACACCTTGTCCTACATAATTAAATTTGGCATATTTTAGACCAGCATATTGGACAATGAGTGTAAAGTGCAGTCGAAACAACAGAATGCAGTTAAGTTTTGATGCTCTTAATAATATAGCGGTGAAAATAAATAAGTTCTTTTACCAAACAATCAAAATTGCGCTAGCTTCCAATTAGTAAACACCAAAGCTTATAGCCGACCGCCAAAATGAGGTGTGTCAAAAGGCGATGGCGATGCTAGGTTTAAGTTCACGGATGATTGGTTAGCAGTGGATCTGTGAAGGATCATCATCTCTATAAGCTTATTGCAACCCCCTATTTTGCAGAGAGGCACAGATACCCTTTTTACTGGACGCTGAGTCTGGGCCTAGCGTCCTGCTGCCTGTGTGCGCACTTTGGTGACCATGAGTTTGAGTCGTATCATCCAGATGAAATCGAGAAAATCTCACCGCTATATCATCACAGAGACAGTTTAACATAGTTCTATACCAGTGCAATTCCTGCTAATCTGCTCTGCTTCAACACCCTGCGATATGCTATGCTGTGTTACGCTGCACCACATCACAGTATCGCGTGCATACACCCACATTTATCGCCGCCTCCACTTTCCTCTCTCAGCATCCATATCTATCTCTACCTCCGCCACCTCACTGCTTACGCGTCAACCAGTTACTTAGTAATCATTCGAGCACACATACATGCCGCGACTTGATGTGACTGTTTAAGCCCAAATCGGTGATTTGTCATGTTGCGTGCACCAACCTGCTGAAGGGCATAAACTAAATTAGAAGATGCAAACATTGCAAGCGGGGTGGCGCAGTGGTAGCGCACTGGGTTTACAACCCAGAGGTCCGTGGATCAAAACCACGCCCTGCGAGTTAATCGTTTACTTATTCACGTGGTCGGGTATGGCTTCTTCTCGCATCGACACCTCGCTTACCTGGCTTGCCAAAGCGATTCACCAAGTGTTCACCTGCCACTTCAATTTACTTCTCTATTTTTTCTATTCATGCGTTTGTATTCATACACTTTTGTGATTGCATATAGTGGCACAGGATGCACTACTAAGTTGTTCTTTGAAGGCCAAGCAAAGCCGAATTGCGAAAGCTAAATAGAAGTGCGCATAGTGCGTCATGATATCCTCATCAGTATACTCAATGTTAAAAAAATGTTAAGTTAACATCAAAATGTGATAAGCGGCTTTCCGGACCGCATGATTTTACACATTTCAAAGCATTGAAAATTGGGCCTAAGCATACAGGACCAATAAGGGTAATCTTTGAAGGAATTGCAAAGAATAGGACAAACCTTTTGCCCTTTTTCTTAATAGAGGCGCAATTAACTTCACCAATGTACTGTCATCAATGTTTTACCGCAAAGACAAAGTGCATTTGACAAGGCGAATTCGCTGCTGTAGCTTGGGAGTACTACACATATTTTATCATTTGACACCTCATAAATGTGCATCTCTCACTAAAGCGGTTAGCGTAATAAGGAAAAACTTCCACCACACTTATTCAAAAGTGAAAGATAGCAGACATGCTTGATGTAAGGTTATCCAAAGTTTATTGAGTAAAAGCACCCTGATTGGAGCGTCATTTCAAACATGAATCCATTCTCCCAAATGCTTCACATTTGATTGCAGTTTTAAAGGAGCTAAATTCAGGCAATGATGAGTAACTAGACGAATTTAGCAGCGTTGGCAAGGATCCACTGCTCTTTCATGACAATGGGGCTAGTATTTAGAGGGCTCTTTTAATGCCATTTCTTAGGGTACGCAGAATACATCACTTGATATGCGCTGCAATATCTTATTCAGACTAGCGCAAATCGCTGGCGACACAAAAGTTGAGCAACGATGCAATGACTTCTGTAACTTCAAAGGAGTCTGTGTTTAAAGAGAAAGCAAGCGCAGATATAAGTAAAACGCCAAAGCATTTTTACGCTTTACGTTTCTTTACTTCAAAATGGCTCAATCATTCATCCACACCTCACAACGGTAAAAAAAACATACTTTGCCGGTAAAGATAACATTGCTGACGCTTGCTTGTGCTTACTACAAAATCTTATGGCGTGGAGGTTAGTGTTGTTCTCGAGCTGTAAGAATCGTTATCAAGAGATGCACTGCGGTAGGCATCGATGAATCATGCAACGCAAAAAGAAATCATAGAAAATCGAAATCGCAGGTTATTGCTGAAAATTGTAAGTAGTGCAAATAAGAATTGCGCACAAAATGTCGCTACATGATGGGATAAGGTTAAAATCGGTCTTGCATTAAAAGCAAGTCAGTCTATGGAGGATATAGTTACGTTTCGAGGCATGGCCTTTCTAACTATGCGAAGGGTAGCTTAGCCCTTCTGTACGGTACTAAGCAGCGCGCTCTTGCATACTGCTTCAACATTCGACGCCAATGTGGATGCAGTCCACAACGTTTACGTGCCTCTTACGGGAACGCGTTAGAGTCTGCTCGTCTGACAGGTGTGCTGATAATCAACACCAATGGGATCACTACATAAAGTAGGAAGTTTGCGGCTGTATAGAGCCGTTCGCGGTACCCGAGCAACTAACTTGTTGCGTCCAAAGGCTTAACTGAGAGGCTGCGCAGTCAAAAAGTTACTTATCACATGATCGGACATAACGGTAAAGCCCAAACTAAAGGTCTCAGCTATTTATTGGCATCCTGTGCCACTACATGCAATCACAAAAATGTACGAACACAAACGCATGAATAGTGCCTAGTTGGTGGACACGCTAAGTGAGCGCATGCCAGTATGCTGGCAGACCCTGATGCCTGGTCAGCGGAACAAAAAGAATAGAGAAGTAAATTGAAGTGGCAGGTGAACACTTGGTGAATCGCTTTGGCAAGCCAGGTAAACGAGGCGTCGATGCGAGAAGAAGCTATACCCGACCATGTGAATAAGTAAACGATTAACTCGTAGGGCGTGGTTTTGATCCACGGACCTCTGGGTTGTAAACCCAGCGCGCTACCACTGCGCCACCCCGCTTGCAATGTTTGCTGAACACTAGCCCATCAATACGATATCGCGCCACTCCGAGCCACCCATGCTGCATCATAATTCATCACCCTATTTCCACCTTCATCAACCTTACCCAAACGCATGCACATATCCTTCAAGCACCAGACCCAAGAATGTGGTCACTGCAAAAGCATACGCAATCAACTTACTATGATAGACTCCATGGTTACGAAGGTGGGCATGCATCTAGGCTACTATGATTGTGTCCTTCTTCCACCACTATGTCATGCGTCTTTAGCCTGTGATGCAAGTCGCAGTTGCGAGACATCCGTAGTTGATCAACAAAGCAATTTGCCCTGGCCCTGTCGTCTATTTGCCTTGAGCCTCCTCATTACTTTACATTATCACCTTCCATTTTCTATCGTGCATTGTTTTCACGTACTTTCTTCGATCCTACTTTCAGTTGCTATTACGGTAGCAAAATAATATTGTTAGTGCTATTTAAAAATTTTGCAGTGATGTGGAGGAGTTCGTATCGGTGGCCACAGAAAGAGCGCCTATATGGTGTGATGTACCCCTCCCAGTCCTGTTGACAGGAGCCGGAACTAATGCCGTAAAATGGATTCAGTTCATCGATACGAAGTGCTGATGTCCACCAGTTGTGACCAAAAGCCCGCACTCTAATGTGCGTGTTGATGTCCCATTTCCAGCTGGAACGATGGCCGCAGCTGGANCCTTCAAGCACCAGACCCAAGAATGTGGTCACTGCAAAAGCATACGCAATCAACTTACTATGATAGACTCCATAGTCACGAAGGTGGGCATGCATCTAGGCTACTATGATTGTGTCCTTCTTCCACCACTATGTCATACGTCTTTGGCCTGTGATATAAGTCGCAGTTGCGTCGGTTGTCTACCAGCAGAGTAAGGAGGAGGAATGGGTGAGGGAAACAAGGGGACATGCGACGGAGAGGGCGACTATCGTATCCATGACGAGAGGCATGCATAAGCACGTCGGTGAGAAGCTGTTTACGGTGCGTTGGCCATTGGCCTGTATAGTATTGGCTTTTAACCTGATGGCCCTAAGATCAAGTACTTGTTCAGGTGCGTCTGCTTCGCAGCGCTTCATGCAATGGACACTCACCATTTAGTCAGTGTCTGGCCTCTCGCTTGGCGTCCCACTACCTAGCCGTGCGACAAATTTCGGTAACCATGGTAAATGTGCAATTAGCTAAATAGCACTTGGTTGTGAGAAGTTAAACTTCGACATTTTAAACGTGCAGTGGAAGATCACATCACGTCCTGCAGAAAGGTGGCTAGCATATCAGCATGACTTAGTTTCAACAAAGACATTCTCTGTACCTATTTATTAAGACATCTGCTGCATTGTTGAGTTAAGAAAATTATCTTAAGGCCAGCTGCATCAAACCGCGTTGCATCACATCACACTAAATAAAGTAGTTTCGCATTGTTGACTGAAGTTGTGGTCACTCCTTTTCCCAGTTTGCATTGCCTACACCACGTACTATTAGTGAAAGCCATCACTCGATCGACTTGTAATGCGATTTGATTTTAACGTGAATGCATTAGTATGTGAGTGTTAAATTCACAGACACAGTCACGTAAAGAGATTTGATAAAAATGCCAAGAAAATTATACCATTTGGCTAATCAAATGGGGTTCTGTGGATAAAATACTTTAAACATTAAGCTGAGGGTGCTTTCGATCCAATGTGGATGTTATTTGACAATTTTAACTGATTTTTAGAATACATTCTGGAATATTTTGGTAGTTGACGCTTGATCCTGCACATAATTTTTAAAATGCGCACATTGTCCTTCGTTCCTTTCACTGTCCAGTGCAGATGAACTGAAACGTAATTGCTATTAGTTTACACCAAGAGAATGACCGTGTTTGGGGTTTGCCGCCTACAAAGCAGTAATAAGCTTACTCACCGTCAGCATGCAAATTTCAATTTTTACCCAGGGTTTAAAGCCAGATCGATGCGTGGTAACCACACAGTCCGCAATTGCATCAGCTCCCTTAAGTTGATATTTCATGCAGGTTTAAGCAGGACTCTAGAGTAGTGGAGGACCCAAATGGTGGCATTACACCAATTGACGATTGCCTTTTTTTATTGCCGTGTAAATAAACAATCGTGCGCCTTTTCCATGACCGCGCACTTAAAAGCGAATGAATGCAGTTCTTCTTACTCCATCTGGATCGTGGATGTCACCATTCAATTGACCAAGCAACTAAACAGAAATGCATTAAACTACCAGGCGCCGTGAGCATCCATGTTGACGGATGCGTGTTTTGGTGTAATTGGTTAGTTAAAAGGGCCACCATGACAGCTCACAACGCATGTTTGCAGGATAGAATTGGCAGCGTATCTTGAAGACAGGATGGAGCATTTCAAAGGTTCTGCATCATAATTCCTTTCTAATGGACGTGAATTCGCACACGTACTCCTAACCATAAAACACATTTATAATTAAATCTATTGGCAAAAATTTCCTTGCCCCAATGCATTTTAAAATTCTCGGACCTAAATTTGGATAAGTGGCAATTCAGGCATACTGGAAACTTGTGTGCTTAATTTGAAATGCAAATGCCATTTGGTGTGCTGTCAATCTGTCAAAAGTCTTGGATGAGTGTTGATTAGTCAGCCTTAACTTACGGTCCTCCTGCTCCCTATTGCCATCAATAAGGTTTTCTGGTGGATGGAAACAGAACTTGGCTCCATAGGTCCAGGTGCTCACTGCTTAAAATACACTTGCATTTTTTACGCTACACATTCGAAGGAGTAGCTTGCACGAATAACCTAAGGAACAGGATTGAAGACATTCTCGCTTCTTCCATCGAGGCTTGCACATTGCAGTCCGTGCCACTTTAATGCATTCTATAGCGCTGCTAGCATTCCAGCAACCCGAGAGCTCCACAAATCCGGACTTTAGCCACTTTCAAGTAAAAAAGTACTTATTACCACTTTACCTAATGAGTGTTCAACGAGCTGAAATGAGGCCACTAACGGAGAACAGCTGCAAAGATTGAAAAATTATGAAATGCATACAACGCTATGAACGCATGGCCATGCAAGACGCCAGCTAGGCAGGGGAACCTCAATAACCTTGAATAGGATTAGTTTTTTGTTTTAAGTGATGCCTATCGTGCACTAATAAACATCTTACGTTAACCTTGCCAGTTTCGTCGCAATCCTTCGCGCGCTTTAATTTGTACAACTATGACATTGCTTCGTTTTGGCCAGAATCCATGGCCGTTAACTTAAAAATATTGCATTGACCATCTTCTCGTTGCGGGGCAAATGTAGCTTTGTCCAGCAAACTACTGACCTATAACAATGTAATCAGAGGTAGAGCATTTGAAAGAATAGATTGGCGCTAGCAATAACCACTTCTAATTTAATCGCCTTTTCTAAACAAGCTTTGGGTAACTTTGCAATAAGCTTTTCCATTCTTCCTTGGTTTAGATATGTGTGATGAACGTTTTCATTTATAAGACTAACCGCCTCACTGAAATAAATACGTTTATAAGGCGTCAGACGATAATTCCGTGTAGCACTCCCAAACCAGGGGAGCGAATTAGCCTTTTCGAATTCCTGATGTCAAGCGAAACCGTCTTTACCAATGATGAGCGATTGTTGAACTGTGTAGATTGAGGTTAGGGTAGTTTGCTCTCTTTGAATGGGATTTCGTAGTTTGATCCACACGATGATTAAGTATTGAATTCACCAGTGGCAGTTTAGAGAAGAACTTGTCATTGCGCATCCGTTGCGCTTACGCACGTAGACATGCCTGCACTGCTGACCTTTTTGATGATAGAATAGTAGATTATTCCGAAAGAACAGAATGTAAATGACTTTTCGGTTTGCATGAGCTACTTAACGAACCCTTCGCGATCACACAGGAAGTGTCTCATCAAACACTACTCCAGCCATTGTGAACGCGACGAAGGATGAGTTAAGGAAGATCGATTATCTTGTGAGCGCCATTCAGAAAAGGTGCAGCAAATCTAAATTTAACGTTCCCATGGGAGGGAATTACTATCCCATCCCTGATTGTCGAGCATATTTCCGTGCAAGTGTGCTGTGCGAAGTGCTGGATGTAGACATTATAAGACGAATGGTCTATTGTGCTAAGTTGGAGCAAACAGCCCTAGTCCCTGTTGCAGGTTCTTAACAAGAGGGGTCGTGGCGCTGATTGTTTGTCTTGCCATACTTGAAGACCCCAATTATCGATGACGTCCGAAACACTACTGTCCACTTATTGCAGAACATTTCTAGATAGGAAATCATACATTCCTGCCTAGTTAATAGGCAAAGCTTTGTCCACCCAATTTAAGTTTTGCACAAGGCGTGTACTTAGTACTATTACAAATCGCGATCATGGGAGTCAACAAATACCATTTTCTTTTGTAAGCTTTCGAGTAATGCTTAGATATTGTAGATGCCCAAATTTTGAAGAAAGATAGCATTCTTCACAAGACATCCTTTCCGAAATGACGATTTGCAGTGACTTCATTTGCATTTGCGATGGTACAATGTGGTTAGTGTATGTTGAAAGCATCCCTTTTGGGTTCTCAATAAAGACCAATAAATGTTGGGTCCTACGACCAGCCGGTTAGGATTTGACTTGCCTTTTCTGATCTGAACGTTTAAATACTACTCGTTTGATGGCTTAATCAAGCCAAGTATTCACAGCGAAATAGCCTAGTGGTACCTTAGACAAAAGAATAATACATGGCCTCTGGTCTGACAAATCTGGTGACCCCCAAGAATTTGACCTGAAAATCACCATGGGGTCCTTTATAGCTTACTTTGTACAATCATAGAATTCATGGAATAGTGCGCCTGACCTGTTTGTAGGAATTCTGTAAGCATCAAGCAAGGCCGCAACGAATAAGGGATAGAACCATTAAGTGTACTAATCATTTTATGGTGTCAATGCTTCAATCAATAAAGGATTTTAAGACATGGAAATTCATGTGGATTGGGAGGAGTTGAGTGAAACAAATTTACTTAGCTTATCTACTGTTCGAGCGGTAATAATGTTAAATACTTAGTGGGCTCTTTTGATGCGCGCCTGAGCCTGACCTCAATGCGCCTGAAATAGTTGTTTCATTGGTGCATCAGTGACCCGGAGTGAGACAAAGCACCCTTGACTTCGCCTACATTATGACAGTTGAATACTTGAACTGGCACGTGGATCGGGTGAGACGGGCAGCGCAAAAGCAAAAGAATTCATGATTGTTTTGCTGATGGAAAAAGAAGACAAAGCTGATAGCTAAACGACAATGGTACTTTTTGGGTCTGCAAAACCTTTGATGACGCAACCGAGTAGCGTCACCTACTCCTTTAACAGTACAAAAAGCAATGAGCAGAACACGGTGACAGCCTAATAGACCCGTCACTGTGCTCTCTAGCCCCTTGCAAAGTTTCGTACCCTCGTATTTTGACGTGGCAATTTGGCTGATGTATCTGCAATCTTTGCTGTCATAATATGGGACCATGATGCTCCAGCTAGCAATTGTAGTTTTTACAAAGAAGACATGGCAAATAGCGGTTAAAAGATATGCAGATGTCTTAAATTTGGTAACCCTTTCCTTGGATTGCATTTACTGACAACTTGATGCTGATCCACACAGCGCTATCTGGAACGCCGGAAGACAGTGCAAATTAATCTTAGCACAATTATCTGTGTTGCAGGCGACCGCGGACAATTTCTGATTATTTGGGCAAAAACGCTAAAATCGGGCCTCATGTTCATGCACGCCTTACGCACTTACTTCGTTTGCGCTGGCTGCGCTTCAAGCCTACAATTGTTTAATTAAAGCCGAGAATCAATCAGTCACTTACGTATGCATGCATGAATAAACTATCAGAGTGACTCACTAGGGCACAGGCTCGAGTTTGGTTTCCTCTCACATAATCATTGTCACTTCTTGGTCGACATCGCCAACGAAGAGCTGAACTCAAATGATAAGAAGCGAGAACTGTTGCTAGCATTCACAATTACGATTTATGGACTAGCATTGTCAGATTCTTGCTGAACTGGACGTGCTCACCTCATAGCATGCCCATCTTGCAACCATCACTTGCGCCTACAGCCTCACCTTGCCAGCACTGCACAGTCCCTCACAGTTCCGCCGTGCTGTGCATTATTGCGCTCACTTTATCTGTCTCTTCTGGTGCTAATTTACACCAGCACTCGCCTCACCCTCTCTTCTCCTTCTCGTCACTTATTCACCTGCTGTCTATGCAGACCTACTCTTCCACTTCAGCACTTGGCTTTTGTACGCTTCCATGTTCACATACAGTGAGCTGATTAATGGACAAGAAATCACCTTACCGATCCGGTTTGGGCAGCACAGCCTGTGGTCTGAACCTGCGTGCGTTGCTTTTAGTGATGAAGTAGCAAATCAAATCCCCATTCTTCCGTTGTCTCTGTATCATTTTGACACCGGCCCAACGAAAACAGTGGTTTCGAAGATTGTTTTCCGCATTTCTTTCCACATTGGGACACGCGATACAAGCAAAACTGTAAACTTATTTCCATCGATCTTACATCTGGGCAAATATTTTGGAATTAAGGGGCATAAGTTTTACTAAACAGTAAAGTGTTTTAATGAGTATGAAAAGGAATGTGAGGATCCATTAACAGATTAAAGTATTTTAAGCTGAGTATAATGCATACGCAAGTTCTTCGCGGCCATCCATGGATTGCGTCTTGGGTGATAATCGAGAAGGTGGAAGATGGCGTTTATTGCAAGGTTTCCCTTGATGTTTCCTTAAACCGTTTTGTGGCATTGCGTCCATAATTGGATTAGGTGAGTTACATCTGGACTCCCTTGGTGACTTGGTTGCTAGGCGGCGACCTCATACAGAATCCTTCATCTTTCTTATTTGAAGGCAGAAATCTTAGCATGACGTTTTCCTTAGTCCAATACTACCCAATCGAATGCGTCAAAGAACCCATCCACTAGTCCGCAGAATTAAACTTGAAACGGTGGAGAGCAAAAATTCGTCATGGCATGCTGACGGGAAAATCGATCAGAGTGGCGCCATTTGAAATGTGCCCCACGTAGTTGGTAAGCGCGTTAAACCCAGTCTGAAGGTCGCGAGCTCAGTCTCACTTTACACACTCTTTACCCTCTAAAGTACCAAATTTAGAAATTGCTGTTGCCATGTCGCGATGGACGAGTGGTTAAGGCGATGGACTCGAAATCCATCAGGGAATCCCCGCGCATGCATACCCATTCCATGGGTATGTCTGCATGGTTGTAATGACCATAAATAACTATTCTTAATCAAGCTTCTCAAAAACATGCATATTCATTGAATCTCGCTAAACACAACCTGCCTTATTTGGGCCTTCATGGTAAGCCAAGTGTTCGACGAACGTACACCACTTACCCACCTGACCGGAAAAAAACAAAACCAAATGCGCAAAAATCAGAACTGCCAGTACTTCATGTATACCAGTGCTGGGTGAAAGCACCAAAACAATTGATGGCCGCAAACAAGTGAAGCATGTGGAAAATCAAAAAGGAAAAGGGGACACAGTTGGTCCTAATCCAGTGTTAAATCCCCATTCAACAGGCAGTGGCTGCGGCTTAATGCAAAAGACCACGCTTCGCAGTCAGACGTCACACCTCATCAAAGTAAATAAACAGCAAGTAAACAGCATGTACAAGTGGACTTTTCAGAGGTGCGTAAAATGTGCATTTATACGCACCTATGAATTGACGAGTTCCCTCCTCCATCTATCCACAATCTTCACACTCATTGACTTGGCCCTTTTTGCCTACCACGTCACAACGCGGGAGTCACGACACGGCACCGCTTGCACCCTACTTTGCAGACTTCCAACAGTATCGGCAAACAATCCATCAGCGAACGCTGGTTACCAGAACGACATATAGCAGTGGCACAGCCTTAACGAAACACCTGTCCTTTGCACTCAGAAGAAATGTTGCTGGTATGCCGCTTCATTTGTTCAGTCATACCCATTTCTTGCAGCAGAAATCAATAGTTGCACCCACTCATCACCTGCGCCACCAAGGATTCCATCCGAGAACATCCTCGTATCAACAGGAACAAGCTGGGTATTCAAGAATCAATGTCGATCGCACCGATGGATAGACATTTAGTGTGACGATCGCGTAGAATGCACGTTGAATTCTCGTTCGTAGCAGAATGTTTATGACCTTGGCTTAGGCTTATTTGGATCACGCCTGCCGAAGCTGAAGGCGACGATATTAAACTCATAAATAGAGAAAAAGTACTCAAGCAACCTTTTGGAGGGCGCCTCAACTGAATCCGCGTCCAATGAGCACTACCGATTCTGCCAATATGGCTATTGCAATAATTTGGACAATGCAGCTGCCACATTACATTTGCGAAAAGAATTCGGGAAAAGGATAAATGACGGGTTTATCAAATCACGACATATATCATGCCATTTCCTGGGCAGGAACCCATTCGCACCACCACAAATTGGAGAGCAGTAGAAAGGTCAAACCTCAAATTTGACAATTTTTCTGTAATCCCTCGGAGCTTATTAGATGCACCACCACAGAAAGATACGTTGTTGTCATCCTTAAGATCCGAACCATCATTGACACCGACTGAAGCCTGAAATTTAACAGTTCTTTTTAATCCGAAGCCAACAGATCCTACCTTGCCGCCGCAACTAATACATGCAACTTACTCACCATGCCGACATAAAAATACTAAATACGGCCAAGGACCTTGAAATCGGCGAAATAAAACTTCGATTTAGTACCTTTCTAATAATGAACATAAACGAATGCACAAAAAGTTTAAGTCAAAGGAACCTATGCAAACGTATACAAATGGCGAGCAGTTCATCGTTAAGAGTGGATTTATGGAAAGATTTGCATACTTCCACAAAATACTTGTGGACAATTAAATAAGGAATCAAATGCTGCACAACCTTTAAAGTATCCATTTAAGGAAAAATTACGCTCAAATATCATGCAATAAATATGACAATTGAAAAGCTGCCCTTGAGCAGGCTGGCGGATTTGTCACAAATTGAAAATAGGATGGTGGCTTCTGTCGTCTTCGGTGAATACGGCGCTCGTCACACAGGATGTTCCGGGGGTGCATTCAGCACGACACAGATTTACACAAGGAATGAAGATGCGGCGCGTTTCCCGATTGTCTTCTTGCCTTCTGTCTTGTAGGCCTTTTAACGAATAGGTCAGAGCTAACGGATTTCAGTGGGAACATAGGGTGAACGAGACACTTCTCCCTCTCTGTCCCCAGAAATTCTGACGCAACCCCCATCACGGGGTCTGCAATGGCCGCCTCATGGTCTCTCAGTGAGACTTCCTCTACCCTGTCGAATATGCTGTCTACTTCGTCGAAAGTTTCGCCGCTAAACCGAATTTTGTGTTCGAATTGCAGAAAAATGGTGCATTTACCAGAATAGACATCAGTGAAAGATGTCAGCCATAGCTGAGTGAGTCGTTGTGCTACGGACAACGCCATGGCGGGATCTTCGTTGCATTCGCCACTAAATCGCCACTGCCATCACTGAGTTTTTAGTGAGTGATTTTCGCATTCCGAATCTTAGACTCTACAAGCATGCTAAACATTGTGTTCGTACATAAGCGAACACAGTTCTGGGAGGTCAGCTGTGTTGGAGCTCCATTTATCTTCCATTGGCATGGTGTCTAATTCTTTGTTAGTCTTTACCATTGCGCACTTGTCTAGTTTTTTTTCTACGAAAGGTAGAATGCTCTAGCCCTTTCATCTCTTTATTTTCTGCTAACTAGGTCGGGTAAATAAGGAGCAAATCATTTGTGAATAAGATAACGGTTGTAAACATAAATATAGAGGTCTGTTATTTGGCGAACAGTGCCAAGTTATTAATTCGTGCGGTGTAAGAAGGCTGGCCAGAAGCATCAACTCGTGCAGAGACAAAATAGCGCATACGAGAGTGATCAAACTGCACTGACAGTTACATGTCCGGAACCACAAGCACTGTTGTGCTTTTTTAGATTAGCTGTCGTTATAACCCTAAACAGTTGGTCTACCAACCAGCCACTCTTACTGTGCCTGCAAATCCGTGATATTTTAGAGCCTCTGGGAAGAAGAATGCTCTCTGGTTTTTCCCTTTGGGTATAAAAGACGTGTATCTTTGGTTGCATATCTGCCACTTTAGCAGAATAGGTATTTCTTTAATCCCCAATCATTTGGCCTTAATTTTTAGCACATTTTGCACACGACGTTGCTTTAAGATTCGTCTAAGGCTGTTGGAACGTCACAGGTCTAAGTTTGTGAAGCTAGAGCGCTACACTGGCACAACTTTCATCTAAGTGAAGGCATAACTTCAAACCAGGCATTTGAACTAACTTCAAGTGCGCCGACATGCAAGTTAGCTAACTCAGAACGGTAGATGGATGGAATGAAGCCACTTTCTTTAATGCCTAGCCCTCGTCACTTCGTTGCGAAGAGTGGCTTATTGCGGGAGTCCAAATACCAAAACGCTAGTTCCAAGGAAGTCGCGAGCACTTATTCCCTTCACATAGAGAGCAGCATTGCTAAGTCAATTTCCTACCAACCGCTTTTTTATTTGATGGCTAGCAGTTATTTGTCAACCACTCGAGATGGCTGATTGGCATAATTATAATCTTAAATGAATCTAAATGAATAAAAATTAGCACCGACTGCCTCACGATGAAACTCACTGATAAACAGCCATGAAGTTAGTAAGTGGTCCGGCAAATTCCATGGTTCTGCAATCAGTGATAAATTTTGAAATCTTATGGAGGCATATTTTGATGCAATATTATTAGGGTTTTCTAAGGTGCTTTTTGGGACGTGTGCATTGGTTCTTTTTATTCTAGGTCAAATTTATTGATTAGTTCCAACTCCATTTTCACAATCATCGTCGCCTCTCAAAGCGTTCTATTTGGACTTTGCTGCACAAACCCTGACATGTGTGATGTAGCGGCACAGCTTGAAGTAACTCAAGCTGAGACAGCAGCAACGACAACATTTTTCCACCTCAGTACTTCAGAATCACCTGTTTTAACCAGACGAGGATATACAGCCTCTAATACCAGAAGTATCTCTTATAGCCCAGGCATGAAGCCCTTTCCTATCCCTTGCTGCAGTTTTGCCTTTTTGGTCATCCGCCTTCATGCTTTGCTTTTAGTTACCCAACCATGCATGCTTAGCTACCCTCAGTTTAAAACAAGTGATTTTGTACTTGTTTCCCCATTCTTTTGCCTCCTTTAAAATAAGCTTCTAGAACACTTGGCTCCCTGTGTCCTCACCAGCAGTGAGTGTTCATGACGTTGCTCAAGTACTTACCCATCATCCCCAACAATCCTCTCCTTGTGGGTCAATGATAGAGGACTCTGAAGGCTCCAAATTGTTCATCAATATCTCCCAAGGGCATAGTGAAATGCGCCTATTTACTCTTTTCGAGCCGTTTGGGCGAGTGTTGAGTGCAAAGATATTTGTGATCAGAGAAACAAACCAGAGCAGTGGCTTCGGTGCGCATACACATTAGATTGATTGTTTGCTAATTTCCACTTTCTCAATTAATTGCAGTGTGTTCACCCACAGGCTTGGTTAAGCGTACAAGTCCTTTGAGTGTGCAGAACGCGATACTTACGATGGGCGGAGAAGTTGTGAGAAGGAAAGGATTAAAAGTTCAGCTGAAGTACTCCATCAGCATACCTAATTTAAGCTGCAGGCCTTAAGCACTGCCATAAGTCCTGTCGGTGTGCTTTTAAGTATTTTCCTTTTTCTCATGAAGGCCAATTTGAATTATGTATTTTAAGTGTTGACGGTGCGTAGTGGACTGCCGATTAATTCTACAGCTCACTCTCCTCAGTCCCTATCAGTTTTGCTGAATGATTCATAGCCTTAAGGGTAATTAATCCGCCGTATTAGTAGTATTCAAACCAATTTCAAATATCCATTTTGAAAACATTTATACAGGCTTTTAGTGACCCACTATGATGTTGTAGGTTTCACCTCTCAGTGTTTGCACGAGTGTAATCAGTGTCCTCACCAATGGTGTTGCCCTCAACTCCTACACCTTTGTTGTGTTGCGCGACTACTAGTTTGAATGAATTTGTGGTGAATGTACTTCACTTAGCTCTACCAAACTGGAGTAAGCAACTTAGCTCTCCACATTGCGAGTCATGCCCTACACGGGTTTTAAATGCTCCTCTTCGCCTGCTTTGGATTGGGCAAAGTTTCGCGCTTTTAATCGTATCGTCACAAGTATTCTCTCTCAGGACTCGAATGATCTACTTTCGATGAGCCCTTCAATCCTTGCAGCACAATTGTTTTATATTTATAGGGAAGTAGGGCTCAACTGTAACAACCATTACGCCCATGTAAAATTTCAACATCTTTGATAAATGCATATTTTACCACTCTACTGTCGTTTGATTTAAAGGAAGTACTTTGTCAATTTTCCGGGATACTAATGGTCACCTGTGTTTGAGGAAATCAATCCCAAGTGCCTTTTAAATAAGGCTCTTGGAGGATGCATTCATACTTTTCCTTAACATAGATTTGCAAAATAAGTACGTGTGTGATCTGTTTGACGAAGAGCATGCATGCTTAAAGGGAAAGTTGCGGTCTCTGAAACTTACTCTCATTTAGCGAACGATGTGAGCATCACATGCTTGGTATCTTCTGCAGCTCTCATGCATGATATTTATAAAACATCCAATGGCTATATACGGCAGTGTACCCTCTTTGAAGGCCATAGTAGAATATACTGTCACATATTTGCAAGTCATTTCAGCAGTTCTCGAAATATTCGGCTGCGCAGAATAACAGAGAAAGTCTAACATTTGACGAGGGTCACCGAACATTGTGCGATTTTTTAAGTGTAACAAAGTCGCAATTAGTAACGTTCCTCATTTCTGCCTTGTTTTTTACCATTGCATACAATTCGTACCATACTGGTTATCACTAGCGTTTGTCAGGAAATGGCGTCAAATTCTTGGTTGATGCCAATTTATTTGCCACATGTATAGCACTCCAATCCTTCCAAAAATTCACAGTGGGCCATGGTAGGGCGATGAATGTTATATGACCAATGTGTGGAAGCAGCGTAGCTATACGCCATTAGTCTACTATCTGATATGTTCTCCCTAAAGATATTCATTGAATGATGACAGCGACCATCCGATAGTGACTACTAAAATTGTTGAATCCCATGCTCACCATCCACTCACCCGTAGCCACTTTCATTGCATCGCCCCCCGTGACGAGTCACTTTGTTCCATGCGGAGGAGGCAGATATTCAGTGCTCAGAGTACAGTCTCGCTTAGGAGAGAGATGAGCATATAAGGAGAAGACTGTTCAACTGCTTCTTAGTGTGAGCCTGAGAGTGCATTAATGCGGATCCGTCATTTGCTTGTCTGTCATCGAGGCCAGTGATACCTACAGTGCATGCTGCGGGTTATAATGACCCAAATTTACTTGTTTTGTTTTCGCAAAATTCTAGTTTTGCTGACTTAAAATTTATATCGAAACCAACTATTTTTCGCCCCACAGAGAAGTTGTTTGCGCAAGTCGAATGAGGAAGATGTTTGATGAAAGGGACGTCCTAGAAATGTTCTTAAGATTTTTGAACCTAGTGCTAGTGACCTCGCAAGCAGCGCTTTTATTGAAACCCATCCAAATCTAACCCTTCTCACCAGACTCAGCGTCCAGTAAAAAGGGTATCTGTGCCTCTCTGCAAAATAGGGGGCTGCAATAAGCTTATAGAGATGATGATCCTTCACAGATCCACTGCTAACCAATCATCCGTGAACTTAAACCTAGCATCGCCATCGCCTTTTGACACACCTCATTTTGGCGGTCGGCTATAAGCTTTGGTGTTTACTAATTGGAAGCTAGCGCAATTCTGATTGTTTGGTAAAAGAACTTATTTATTTTCACCGCTATATTGTTAGGAGCATCAAAACTTAACTGCATTCTGTTGTTTTGACTGCACTTTACACTCATTGTCCAATATACTGGTCTAAAATATGCCAAATTTAATTATGTGGGACAAGGTGTGATTTCGTTAGAACTGTTTAAACTACAAGCAGGTGACTCCACTCGAAGTAGACGAATCATTGTTAAAGAATGGAAAGACTGAGAGTAATACCAATTTAATTTAAGACATGCTAAAGACAGCGTTACCTGTCATCAGTTCGTTAGTGATTTTACGGCAAATTATCAGGTACCGCATGGAATTCCATCTACACTCCCAGGCATTGGCGAAGTTAGTGGGTAGAGGAGCAACATCGAGATGTGAGAAAATGAATGCATGCAGAGGTGAGGGGACGAAAGTCTCCTTCTTTGGAGCGCAGCATTCCGCTGGTGACGGCGGGGACTCGATGGTAGGGGGCGATCGCATGGCCTCTGTGCACAAAAGCAAAGGAGAGCGTTTGTGTCATACCAAGCGAGACAAATTTAATTAAGCTGAGGCTATATTTTAATGGGAATAGGCGTGCCAATCTAGCACGTGATTGTCGTTTCACATGCAAAATACACCAGAGTGCTTTTCTTCAACCTGATTCAATTCCACGGTTTTAAAAGTCCCTTATAAACTTAGCACTGAGGCTCTACTATAAAGGAAATCGAGTGTAAGCAACGTCATTACGATGACACAACTATTGTGTGAAAGAACGATATGGTTGCTATGAAGGTTTACAGCGAGTCAAAAATAAAATTACACAAGTAAAATTTTATCTTTACTCAAGATTTGCATGAGAAAAGAAGGCAGGGACAGTCCCAACTATGACTAAGATGGTAATAATAAGTTATAAAATAATGATAACTAATAAGGATAAAATGCATTCATTGTGCTCTTAACCCATAGATCACCAGGCAAATTCTGTACCCAGACCACATACAATCTATAACTATTTTGCAGTTTTCAGTATTGCAAATCGTTAAGAGCTGTACCGCTCATTGAAATCGTTTTCTGTAAAAGCCTTGGAAACTAGGTTTCGCACATTTGCGACGTCAAGTTGAGAAAGGTGCATGGTAATTTACAATCCTTTTCATCGTTTATGAATTCGGCTGGCAAAAGTAGACTACTTTACCTTACGACTTGGCACTTAACACTTTCCAAAGACGAGCGCTTACCTTAGAAGGTAGTGGTGGGCAGTTCTAAATTAACTCAAAAAAACCACTTACATTCCTAGTCTGAACTAATGTCCTTTGCTAAGGGAATCATTAATTCTGCTGACATTCACTTAATCGTAAACTCACAGAGCAAAGTATAGGTCCTGAAATCTTGCGCGCAGAGCTACATTCCTACCGACAAGTGGAAAAATCCAATGAATTTTGTCAGTACAGAGGGAAATCCTTCACGTACAGTGTCGAACTCTTACACAGAAATGGGTTCCTGCCGTAATGATGCTACCCTAATATTCCTTTTGTTTACTGATGCCTAATGCATGCACTCAAGCTTGCTTCAAATCCGAGGTAAGAGCGTTTAACATATGTTAAGTAAAGAATATAATGATAAAGTTGATGGCATGAAGTTAAGGCAAGTCTGCCCACATCAGGGGAGTCCCCAAAGATGTTCGCAGGAATGAACACGATGGCAAACAAATGTCGGCAGAAGCGTAGGAATTTCAGGTTGCAAAAGACTATTCTAGTGAGCTAGGACAAAATCACAACGGCAAGCATGTGTAGCCAACTTCAACAGCCGCTTTCATTTTCTGGGTTTGGCTGAGGACGTCGTCCAGGACAAATCCGTTCACGCTTTGCCTATCATTGTTGATGCCTACATAGAGAACACTTTGGAAGGGCCCGAAGAAGGTGATTGAGCTTCCACGTTTCTTCTGTAAGGTAAAAGATGAGAAAGCAGGCAACAGCTATAGAGTCAACCCTTTGACTGCCTGATTATGGTTTGGCATTGCGGTTTATTAGCTGAATGGGATAATGGCTACAGAATGAGTCTCGTCATTTAGTAGAAGGAGGCACTTCCATCAAATATTAACTATGCATCTGCAAACACTAAAGCGCGTCTACTTTGACAAGCTAGGGCCACTCTCAAGTCGCAACCGAGTCAAGTCAATGCGGCAACCTGATTTTAGGCTGCGCCAGTAACAATCTAGGCTAGAACTTCAATGTGGCACCTGAATTGGTAGTAAGGTTTCAAACAGATGAACAGTCCAGATGGTCAGTAGCTGTACGACATCAAGTGGGCGAAGAGTCGCATGGTCGCAAGTGGCTTAAAGCAGAGATGGGAAGGTAAGGAGGTGGAAATATGAACGAATAATTCAGCAACACTTTTCTTTTAATATATATCATCCCCAACTCTGTTAAAGGAAGAGCTGTGGCCTCCGCTTCTTTACCATTTATCCACGGACAATACTTTCGTCTTGCAGACACGAAGGATTTTAATTAACATCGAATTTGCTACCTTTGCGATCCGTTCCTGTTTGTAAAATGATAAAAAATGAACTACCTCAGGTGGCAAAGATGCCCAAAAAGGAAAAAAGATATTAGTTTAATTAACATTAATGCTAACGTCCATCATCACTTGCGCTTTGTTAAATGTGATACGTGTAGCATGAACTGCAGTTTGACAGGTCTGCCCATTTAAAAGAGGTTAAGCATGCTGCCTACCATTGAACGCCGAAAATTTCCAACAGGGCAGGCTTTTGCATTTAATCTCTTTAAATAAATGAAAATAATAAAGGCATTTAAGTGCTGCTTTAACAAGTATAAGAGTACAAAGCCGAAGAAAGTGACAGGTAAAGTTAAAGGAAGTAAGAGGACTTGGTGAACGGGAGGAGGGCAAGCGAAAGGTTCTACGGAATGGGAGGAGAAGAGAAGGAAAAGAAACACAAGGCTTGGATTAGGATACATTTAAACAATTCGCAGATGCTAAAAATACGACTTTTTATCTGTCCGCATCACGACACTCAAGTCACATGATTGGATGAATTTTCATCAGAAATTTTGTGAGGGCAACTTAGTTTGCGGGAATCTATCTAAGGGAACTACTTGAAGGGGACAGCAGTTGCGACGATCATGCCATGGTGACAGTCATTACCGGAGTTGATGTCCAAATGGTCAGTTTGAGCGTTATAGTTCGTCTTGGTATAAATGAATCCTTTGAAGACCTGGTATATCGACATGGGTTAGTCGAGGCGGATGCAATATAAAAGATGGGCTCTGTCTCGCTTTATGTTAGTAAAGCTTGCATGAAAACGTTGTCAGCCTTATGACCGTTGAGCTTGCGGATTTCCTCAACCCCGCTCCGTAGTGTTGGCGAAGAAGCGGATTTCGTCGTCTCAAAGGACCTTGAAACACTTTTTTTCTAACCATGGAACAATCAAAACTGGCCCTATTGTTCCTTGGTCACTAGGACTTGTATGCCTTGGTCTTTATAGCGTTTAAGGTTCTCCGAGAGTGGTGAGACATGAGAACAGAATTGACGAGGAATGTTGCATGACAGATATCAGTGGGAGACGAAGTGCAGGCTGTAAGTGTTATTCGCATGCACATACTTTTTTGTGTGCCTAGTAAAAATGCCATGGATGATATGGACGGCATGATAACCCTGATTTGTGATTATTCACTTATGTCCAAGCACATGACTTTGAGGCAGGCGCCATGGTTACCAGAGCATGAGTGTGTGATGCATGACAATTCCGGTTTTAGTTGTGATATAGAGCCTTGCTAAAGAATAGACCAATCTTAGTCTGGTACTGCAATCAAAACGTGACGAGGGTAGTCAATGGGCACGAAAACTTGTTTGAGAAGCGATCGGAACCACCAGTGGTGGTAAATCAGTGAGTCCTTACACTTATGGTGTAAACAGCTCTGTTTGCCTCAAAAACTTTAACGTCATTAATATTTGCTTAATGTTGCTGTTTGAACCTCTACAATAACAGCTCATAAGTGCTATCTGACTTGATGCCTACTTGAACGTGTACAGCTACGCGTTTGCTGACTGAGAACAAATTCGCATCTTGTCTTCCCTACTTTTGCTGTGTCCAAAGTTCAAGGAAAAGCTACTTTTACCCTCTAAATTGTCTTCTTTAACGACGATTGACTTTGTTGATTTCATTTGGTAACTAAAGTAGGAGTAGACGGCTAAATGAATGCATGGATAAGTTGCCTACCGTTAGCCTGAAAACTAGTGCAAGAGGTGCTGCCATCACCAAGGACGGGACTGATATCAAGATAACACTATCTGACAATGATAGAGAATGACTGGATCTACCTAAATCACTACCTAAAACGCGCAGTGTGACATCCTAAATTGACCTTTGCATATCATGACTCATTGGCCTGTTAACCCAACTTTGAAACCCTCTACCGCAAAGTATCAACGAAACCAGACCGATGTGAGTAAAACTCGTTTCAAATGGGTGCCCTCTTTCATACTTGTGGTGTGACCTCTCGAGAGAAGTGCTGGGGCCGTAACGGAGCACAAGGATCATAAATTGCTTGCGAACTTAAGCTCGGAAGCTCAAACACCTAAAGGTCTATCACATTAAGCGAAACCTTGTGTAGTTTGTAATTTGTTAGAACAAAATTCTACTTTGTTGCGACGCAGACTCCGCGCATTATCTAATGTGCCCAAAAGCGGTTGCATGACATGGTTATTAGGCGGAGATGTCAATTAAAGTTCAGTAAGCGAACAAATCTTATACGTCATCCTTAGTAGCTAAAAAGAAATCCCAAACTCAGAAACAAACAACTCAGCAATGCAAAAATACCAGAAACGAGAAGATTTAATGGTGCACTGATTAGTTTGTTTGCTTGTCGGCAGCGAATCAACCTCTCAGTGGCTAGTGGGGCAGCATTAGCAATGCCACTGGTCCAAATTCACCTGCAAGAGGGCGGTGGCAATATCACCTCCTCTGCCAATCTCTTCCAACCACTGCGCACCATCCAACACATCCAAGCGCCCATACTGCCCTCCATTACCTTCCATTACCGTATTGGTGATGGTGATGTCTCGCAAGGCATTTTCGATCTTCTTCTCTTCTCCCTCAAATCCAACGTCACTGACCTGGCTGAGGTTGGAGCCCGAGTGGAGAGGTATACAGACATCTTCAATCCCATTAATGTTTTCTCATCCACTAATGCTGCCCCAGTCAAGGATTGCGATGAATTGGCCTGGAGATGGAGGGACCTCAACGCACATGCCACTTATTCGCACCTTTAGGATTTGGTATGTAAAACGTAAATCTATAGCGCTGCCAAAGACGTTCTCTCATCCTTTTGTACACCTCTTTTAGAGCTAGTAGAGGTTATTCTACTGATAAACGTACTCGGATTGTTCAATGCTGACCTCATATACTTGGCGATTGTGCTTGTCTACAGGTAAGCACAATCGCGCAGCCTCACCGATTGCGGTCAACTTAGACGGATTGTGCGCAAGACGAAACGCTTCAACTCACTCAAACTCCTATTTGTGGAAAGTGATTTTGCTTTCAATGATGATGATGATGGAAACCCATCAGCGAAGCTACTCTTTGACGTGAGGATGTTTTAGAAGTAATAAATAAAGGAGGAATGCGTTTTAGCTTTAAAGCGTCATTGGACTTTTAGTCCCACCGAAACTCGGAGTCGCGAATGGAACTAAAGTCGGGTCCGGATGTCCTCGCATCTTTCCATGCACTCCTGCATTCTCCTCGAGTCTCTGTTGCAGCACCAAGTATATGTAAAGAGCGTCTACACCGTACGCACAAGCACATTGAAGAGGATTGTTGTTGCTAGGCTAGTGCTTCTACGTCTAGTGGTGGCGAAATTTTCTAAACAAAACATGGTTGCGACGAGCCGGAGGTCGGGATTGGATGAGCAGGTAGTTTGGCGGTACATACTACCTTACTGTATGGGACCTGATTCTCTCGCACCGCCATCACCACTAAAAGACAAAACATCAACCACACAGTGATGAAGCCAGATCGGGATAGGAAGGGGAGAGGGAGGAGAATGTAGATGTGGTGAGTTAATTGCAGGGAAAATACATAACGATTCGCAGCTTAAAATATCCTAAAAGTTAATCTAGTATTTTTGACGTTTAGATTATGCAGATAAGCAAGCATCACTGTGTACTTCATAGAAAACGCTGCGTAAATCAAATTGGCTCAAAAAGTTTCACTTAGATTTACTGCATGCGACTCCATTTGGCGGTACTTCAAAATGACACGAATGTAAAGTTTGGGCAAAAAAATGAGTCAATTTGATAAGGGACTATTTTGTCCATCATTTTTCTTGTAGGAAACATTTTTGATACCCGAGAAGAGTGAAATAGTGGAAAAAAATAGGTTATTTGAGACGAATCTGACTCAGCGGGGTGTAGTGTCGCTGCTCAAATTTCGTGTGTTCTGAGCGACTTTAAGTAGTAACCAGTGAAACATGATACATTGGGATTGATAATAGAATTAACAAGACGCATGCTGAGATCCGGTGCTTTGGGAACCAATTGTTTTAATAATGAGGCCATTAGAGCTGTAAAGAAGGTCAAAGCTAGTTCGGCAGTGCAGACAAATGATCTGCATGTTTTGACTGAAGCTCTGCCTCAGCATCAATTTTGGAGGGGATAAAGAGATGTGCAGCAACCAAAATGCTGTAAAGACAAAACTTGTGTTCTCGAATGGACTAAGGAGAAGTAGTAATACTCAGTTCCATGGGTATGATGCGAACAATCTAGAGTAGTCGCGTTTGGCCCACGCCAAAATGTCACAAAGTCCTTGCAGCGGTGACCAGATACTACGAAAGCTGTGTGAACATGACGCAATAAAATAATCTGCAGTAGTTGAATAAATTAATGATTACGTGGCTAGGTGTTGTGATTTTTAGTCAAGTCGCTTCGTCTATGTTCATCGAGTTGTTTTCACGTTAGTTATTTTGCAAATCTTGTGACTGGAGATGCACACGGGTAGACACCACCAAAGAGCGACGTCAGGTGAATCTTGACTCATACATGAACCTCTTTTGGTGCAGGCCATTTTAAAATCCTCTTTAATTTGCACAATATAGACCGAGGTCGGGGGTAGATAGAATCCGACACAAACGTGTAAATCAAAAGTCGAAAAGGCACCAACGCAAAGCACTCCATTCAAGGCCCACTTCGATTTGCGTCCCCCACTCCACCATCTCATCATCTGCACCCAAGGCACATTCGTTCAATATTCTGAGCTACACCTCCCCTTCAACACTACCATTACCTTCATCTTCCTTCTTTATGCCACACCGCAAGTCAGCGCATTCAACTTTTATTCCATCCACTCTGATCTATCCACGCTGAATTCCCTCAATTTCTACGACTACAAGCCCACCTACGCGCGGGATAAATTTACTAGTTTTGATCATGCTAGCTCGCCGCTCGATGTAGCAGGGGACTTGATTTACTTTACTTTACTTTACAATGCTCCATCGATTGCGCCTACACAACATTTAATTATCAATCCACGCATATTTTATCAGTGCAACATTGATCGGTCCTAATGCATAATTCCCCTCCAGGCTCTGTAGTATGCAGATATCTACATTTCCAACCGATATGAAGTGATGAAAATCTTGCCCTATTTGTACTTCATGGATATTTGTGTGCCATGTATTGTTATTGCGAATAAATCGTTCCCATGTTTGCATAGTACACGTTTATGCCGTCCTACATACAAAAATGTCTTATCATCCCTTCGGCACTGTCTGCTTAAAGAGGAAAAGGACAGTGGTACCGCGTTTAATTACCGATGCAGTTCCAATCACCTCCCTTGACGCCTTATTTGCTTAACATTAAAGAAATAACTGCTCATTATAAACAGCAGAATATCGCGATTACTTTAATTTGAAAAAGCTGTTGGGTATGCATCTAAATGAGGCTGAAGCATCATAGTAACACTAAGTTATTAACAAGCTTGTTGGACTTTGTGCTTGGATTTAAGTTCACAATGCATCTTCACAGACAAGCCGAACGGGTGCGCAAGCGGGTAAATAAGTTAGTGTATAGGGATGTATAGAATGCTTTTAGTGACACTGCGATATCGTTTCGCATTTGAGCAGCCTATCCGTTAATGTAATTGTTTCTCCTTCCTTTTCCTTGCCTAGCATTCCTTTTTTGCTTTACACATTTAGACGATCGTACTCGGTTCCTATTCTTTAACCCAGTCAGGATAGTCCTACTCCCATCAGCCAATAATTCAGTGCAGATCTGTAATTTTAGCTCATGCAAGTGTTAAAAAATTGCACATTTGTCGGCGCGTCTAACATATTTACAGACCATGTTGGATAGCAGTTTCAGCTTCCGCAATTTGTAGCGTCAGGATATCACACAAAGTAGAACTTTTATTAAAAACTGAATCAGACTGCTTGTTTTTCAGTAAAGACGAATTCATGCTTGAGATGAGTTATTTTTTAAGCTGAAGACTGTGGAAACCAAAGGAGCAATAACTTGAAATGCTCTCAACGCTTAATGCATCCTTCTCCTTTGCTTACCTCGGTCCTATTTGTCCAAACATCTATCTAATAGCGGAGCGTATTGTATTATGCTACGTGTAACACAATCGCCAATCAAATCCTGGGCAAAATTAAAGTACGCCATTTCGTGCTAAGCACTGTTAAGTTCTCCGTAGTGATGTTTTAATGAATCGCTTCCTTCAATATCATCAGACACTTCTACCTCTATACGACCTCTGTGAATTCGGCTAAATTTTCCTAGTCATTCATCCTTTTTAAGCTCATTTAAAGCACGATTTTAATAAAGTTAAATTTCTAGCGATTTTCATTATACCTGGCAGCGTTTACCTATAAGTTATACCTGTCAGCCATTCTACCGTCCTATTGGCAATCTTTGCTATTCATTCTCACCTCAGTGGAGCAGTTACATCAATCCCTTAATTCGTGGTACAGGGGACCCAGCGACGTGCATGGCAAGATCAACCAATGATCTCACACTGCTGGCGCATACTAATGCAGCCTGCGCCAAATCGGTGATAATGCCATCAGATCCGCTGCCTCTCCCTAGATGCGTTGCAAGTTGTGCAAACCATTTATTGCATAACTTAAGAAAGCGTGATCTTAAGGGGTACAGTCAACTGTTACTTGGCACGTGCTTACTCTCGTTCTCACCGCATTTAATTGTGGGTGCAATATATAAGGATTCCTATTGCTGTCACTACTCAATGCTTCACTTTGTCGATGCACTGGAGTCCAAATCGCAGGATTTAACTATACGAGTTCATTTTAGCCAAGGATTTTGCTCAAATGAATGTGTTTGTGTGAACTCGACTTGTTTTATTTGCAGCACTCAATGGCACTAATTATTTAACGAAACCACCTGCAAAAAATCTCAAGTTTCCTCGAATTTGTTGATGCATCCTCTAAAGTTGCTTGGAAATCAGGATAGTAAAGAGATTTGATAAAATATCTAGCATTGGGCCAAATAAAGGGCGTTAAATTGATAACGAATCTGAAACATTGAAATGCCAAAGTTTCTAAGGAACAGCCTGTACTGTGTCTTATTAATAGGATCAATGGAGCAGGCACAATGGACTAATAACAAACAAAATTCGATGTTTGGTTCGCTAGCGAAATCCTGCAATAGTAAACAGAAAAAGTGACAAAGTCGACGACAGCCGGATAAAATTGCAAGTAGAGGGTCCCGAGTCAAGTAATGATGTTGCGAGTTGGCAATGAAGCTGGTACTACTGAACAAACTGACCTCAGTTGCGACACGCATTTGTGTACTCAGTGAATCGATTACATTGCGGACATAATTCGAAATCTAGCGCAGGCATTTATAGATGAAGTGGATGGAAGTGCTGCAATATTGCGCATTAACATCACGCCTTTACTCTTGGTACCGAATTCTTACTACTAAATCAGAGATTATCATTGACAGTGACCGGACCACTGCGGGCACTAAGTTAATATCTTTCGCACACAATCTTTGTTCTGTTGCATGTGAAAAATTATTGGAAGAGACAGAGTACCTAAAAGCAAGGAAGTAGAAGGAGATGGATTAATTTTGGTTACCAAAATCTCATCCTTTGTGTTAAAAACTAAGTTCATAAGAGAGAATATAATTTGAAGAACGACATGAAGCGGCAAGCATTCCCAGTGAACTGGAATCACATGCCTATGTAGCTCGAAGTTTAACCAAACACGCGACTACAGCTTCTCCGCGTTCTAATAGCATTTTAGCAACTAAGCAAGCAGTGCTATCTTATCCTTAAAGGATATAAAATTACATGCGAATTTTATATTTACTGCTGCTTTTTCAAGCTGGCCAGTGTTGTTTGTAAAGTTGGGTTTCTACTAAGTCCACGAGGAATTGAGGTGAAAATGCAAAGATTCATAATGCGCAGGAAGGGCTACGACATGAAAATAGATTTGTGCGCCATCATCATGTGATTGCGGCATAAGTAGCGAGAGCATAGAAGATTTATTATTATTATAAAGTGGCGAGAGCACAGATTTTTAGTTTGTGCCGATTTTAATGATGTGCCTGCAGTTGATGTCCGAGAGCATAGAATTTGTAGTTAGTATGCCGACTTACATCATGTGACTGCAATTGAATTGGCAGAAGCAAGGAGGTTGTCGTTAGTGTATCAATCTTCCCCACGTTCCTGCATGATGCAAGGTGCAAGGCGATACGCATCAGGTTAATTCTCCTCTCTCGCCACTTTAACTGCAATCGCATAATAGCAATTTACACACCAGAGTTAAATTCGCATTTCCTGTTCCCTTAACCGCATTCGCTTTGTGTCAGTCTGTACACCACATGCAATTTCTCCTCCTACATCCCGATTCCCTGGTTCTAGCGTCACAAACTAATTGAGTGGCTATAACTTTAAATCGTGGCAGTAAGTGGAGGTATTTAATCATAATCATTTTAACAAGGGGCTCTTCTTTGTTCTGCTCCTATTGCTATGTGAATTTGATTTCCGAAACTCCAAAAAGTATTAGTTTAGTGGTGGCTTACCATATTTGGCAAAATACTTATAGGAGACCTCCGGAAGGAATTACTGATACTTCACGGCAAGAAGGAAAAGGAAGAGACCTTGCGCCTTGCCAAGTGTGCGACAATATTTCCGTGACAAGGAGCGAAACTGGGAAGAACAAATTTAAACGTAAATTAAACACGAGAGAAGTCAGACTCGTTTGGCAACCACCCAGGCGTACACCGTTGCTTCTCCTATCCGAGGCAAGCGGTTTTAGGATCTTCAAGGTTCTTAATGGCCTCTCTGGTGGCACCTACAATGGGAAGTTGAATACCGTAACTAAGAAAAAAGCAACCCCGTTACCCCTTGTAAGCGATTAATGGATCGCATGTTGCTCCTCACTTACAATTAAAAGTGGTGGAAACAGATGCTAAGACGGGCTTTGTGATTTCCGGACAATGCCTTCCGGACTCTGTAATGTTGCATCTGACTACAAACGTTTGATGCAGATAGCACTAGTTGGTACTTTTCCAATATACCACATATTCTACCTCGATAACATCCAAGAGCACAGAGTCAAACTTGAATTAGTGCCAAATCGTCTGCGAGGTGCAGGGCTAGCCTTAAAACCAAAGAAGTGCCATTTCCTTTACCAACTCGTCAACTTCTCATGGCAAATAGTCTCATTACCTCATATGTTGATCGCCAAAATCCGTACAAAGCGCGTAGGCTTGGCCAGTTACCGCATTTGCCCTGCTAAAGTCCTAGATAGAATTGCTATCCTCCACATAAAACAACCGCAAAGCGGGCGATAAGAGAATTTACAGTGGGAGGACGAGCATGACGAAGTGTATAATGAGCCAGATCCATGCTTCACCTAACTTTGAGGCCAACGCACCACCCTTTGTAATGGGTACAGACGCCAGTGATGTAGCCGTGGGTGATGTACCTTTCCAAGGACACAGATAAGGGAGAAAGACGGTATTCGCCTACACAAGGTTGATGCTCAGCTAAATAGTTGAGGCATAAATGCGCAACAGAACTCAAGCTGCCCTCACTCTCACCAATATCCGTACCATTGATTAAATTAGGCGATCCACCGGTTTCAAAGTACAAAGGCGGCGTTACGATGATTTGGTAAGTGTGCTAAAATTTTAGCCTGGAGTGCTACTTGCTCTTCATTGGGTTTTTTCAGTTCATTTCAGGTGACAGTAGGATAGAGTTTACAAACGGCAGAAATATTGGGGAGCATTTTACTAGAAGTGCAGAGCTTGATAACACTTGCCAGATTAGAAAAGTGGTAGTCCATGCCGAATTCCCTTTAAGAGCGGTTCTCACTTAGTTAGATGGTGGGCCAGTCAGAATAGCAAACGCTAGTTTTGGTCAAGACAACTATTATTTGGCAGTATTATTTGCAGAGTAGTTAACGCTGTCCCCAGGGACATCCTCCTGAATGGCATTCATCTTTCACTTCCACCGGCATACCTTACCGAGGCATTCCTACAAACCCAGTAGAGCCTACCTACAAATAGGCGAGTCCTCCTCGTATCATTAAAAGGCTGCAAGAAAGATGATTGATTATTAATTTCACCTCCTCATTTTGTGAGTTTTCAACCACTCACTTTCGACGCTTCATTTTAATCACCTTTTGCCCACATCCTTCCTCCATATTAAGGCAGACATCTCGTGGTAGAACACAGATGTCTCTTGATGGCTAAAAGGCGTTCAGCTGAAGGAGCAACATCCGGAAAAGAAAACCAAAGGCAGGTCCTTTTGATAATGCGGAGCAATTTAATGCACATAAGAATCGGCTTAGCTCTAGCATGCTGCAGGACGCATTCAGCATTCAATATTCAGTCCTTGCTTTCAGATGCTTCCTGTTATGATCTCCAACAAATCCTTCCTAAAGTGCCATTCCACATAACTTTTTCTTGCATTGACTACTGAGCCTCAATCCAGTAATAAGCACTCCATTTTTAATTTGCACAGATTATTTGCATTCTTGTTATGGTGAAGAAAAGCGATACAGTGCATGACTATGCCTAGACTCTTGTTCAGTAAAGGCTTGTACGCACATGACTTCGATTGGTCAAGTAGAGTCATCGTAGCAGAAGGGAAAGTCGGAATGAACCGAGGTTGCTAAATCTTATCAGCCCACAAGCATTTGGTGGGATAACCCAAAGTGTATGCGCGCCTTGAGAATCTACCATCTGTGATGATGGTGTCAACCAGTCAGACTTTCTGCACTGGCCTTAAAGGGCACTACCAAACTTGTCAATCATTATCGTGCCAGCAAGGCATGCGGATTCAAATCGCCCGCCAAAAATACGTAATCCTCCTAATAGGTCTAAGTCATAGGCTTTCGTTAAATACGCCCTTACTTTTGTGCATGTTATCATCCCTACTACCCATCGAATAGTTTCGTGAGGCTCTTCGATTCGCGCCAATTTCAGAAAAAAAAAATTTTAAAAAGGCTGATTGCTAATAATCCCTCCTTAGGGCCTTCTCACCCATTCAGTCGGTCATTGCATTGGTCACTAGGACTGCGGTGGTTCTATCGAAGAGCAGTTGTGCCAGCATTCAAGCAAGTCAGTATGCAACCTGTGGCCCCACTTCGAGAGAAACCGTTAGGAAAGAGTTGGACCGTGACTGAGGCAGTGCATCCTCCAAATCGTATGAAATGAGGGCGTCTATGCACAGAGATGTAAATAGCATTGCGGTTGGCATAGCCTATCCATTAACGGAACTCTGATCCTGCTCCCACTTACGCCCATTCAGCGTAGCTGTTGTATACAGGGTGAATGCAATGGTCAAGGCAAAGGCGGCAAACACCACAGAAAGGTGACTACAATACCAAGTGTGTACTGCAATCGTACAGGCAAAGACATCATCTCTTGGGAGGGATACTGGTACTCAAATATTAACGAATTTTCTACATTTTTCCTGCACACGTTCCACTTTCCTGTCTCCAATCGAATTGTGGAGCATGAAATTGGCTGACACATGCACTCCTGTCAAGTACTTTTACATCTTAGCATGTTCCACTAAAAGCCTGTGGGCTTACATTTGTAAGTATTACAAAGCTGTCAAACAAAGTAAGCAAGTGGTTCGCGTAAGAGTTAACGTCTTCTTTGAGCATCACTCTTTATGCTAAAGCAAGTTAAGGGTGAAATCGTGCGGTCAAAATCACAAATACTAGTTGTTTGTTTCCTGCAAAGAAATATTATTAGATAATGAAGAACCTCTACTGCACTGCAGACAACGAAACTGCATTGCAAATGATAGTAAGGTAATGGCCCCGAGACAGCGTTGTCACAATCAAACAGAAATGTAGGCTACTGTCACCACGTAGCATCAGTAAGTATCGCATAATCTACTGTGCATTAGCTTCGTTAACTGTCGTCCTCCGGTCTGACATGCAGCTGCTATAGATCACATCAAGAGGACTGCAAACACTCTTCTTGGTGCATGAAAGAGACGATTTATTCTATGCGAATGGGAAACAGAGCAGCATTAATTCAGCCCATTGACTCGAAAACTTCTTCACTGACCCATCTTTTCAGAAACAAATTCTTTTATCTCCCGTTCGTTCCCTTATCTTTGTCCTTGCATACCTCGCACAAATTATCAGCGAGTAGCTGCTCACTAAGGCCAATGGTCTCAAAATACATTGACATGCATTAATGGAGCCTGCACAAAATAGTTGGTGACACATTCAGATTTTTGCTGCTATTTGGTGATGCAGTATCACAGGACCTAGTGAGTTAGCGGTAATTGCTATGCGTCTAAAAGAAAACAGTGTTAATGAAAATTATTATTAATCCTGGGTAAACCGAATCGTGAGCGGTTCGTCCGACTGTTATACAGCACTGTACGGCAAAAAACTACTTTGATTGAAGTCAGTGTTGGGTAGGATCGGAACGCGTTTCTCTGCTCATCGAATCCCTTCCATTCTTCCACCACATTCCGACTGCTCTTACGGGAAATTTATGTCGAACTTGACAACAAGCAGTATTGACATTGGAGCTCATGACCCAACATTCGTAAGCGAGAAATCGCAGAATCTAATCTCTTTATATCAGATCGATGAGAGTGCTGCAGTAGTTATACTGTCTACGATCCCACCAGTCAAACTGCAAATTGTGATCACCAGTTTAGTTTTGACCTTTCAAGCAACGCTCAAAAGTCAGGTCCTTTCAGCGATTTCGGGTGATCACATGCGCTAATGGTCACTGCACGCATTTTTGATGCTGAAGCGATCTTAGCATTTAGGTAGACAGGATCAAACTTTTTCTTCTATTCCTAGCATCCGTCAATGCCTATACCATCGATATACTTGGAAATCGCTAAAGCAAAGACGCACAACATAACCGACAGCCACTCCAGAAACTAGTTTTAATAGGATCAGTGAGGCAGCTGCAAAGGAAGGATAGTGAGCACAAGTCAACAATTGGCTAACCAGTCAGCTCAGACAGCACTTAATAAAAGTGCCAACGTTGACAAAAATGAGACAAAGATGAGAGCAAAGTGTCCTGAGTCAATCGAGAGCGGCATCATGCCAATGAGGCTGGCATTTTTGTGCAACCCAACCACAGCCAAGGTCTAAAATTGAGCGGACAATTATAGGGGTTGTTAATAAAATAAATGCAACACTGTACGCTCTTTTTCACGTCAAAATTACTTCGTTCCGCAAAAAAAGAGAGGGATCCTTTTTAAACTTGGCAGTGGAAGTGACTGCGGCACACAATCAGATATCTTATGAGCACCGTCTTTGCTGTTGCGTTGTCCTGGATGAACGGGTGTGTGAGGCTAAGTATTTGAAAGCAAAGTAGTGAAAGAAAGGAAAGAGATTCATTTACAGTTGACTTTGTGGTTGCCAAATCGACAACTCTTCTTCATAGCTGCTATCAAAATTACCGCGTGTCTTAATGTTGCTTACGAACACTATGATGTGGGATAAACTAGGAATTTAGGGTCATAATCAAGTAAGTGGGTGAGTTTGGCACGCTCTAGTGATGTGCGGCAAGCTACATCGCTTAAAAACAGGCTTTATTCTTTGCATGAGCATCTTATTTACCCAAAAGCAAGAAGCGCGTTTCTAAGGCGCAGAAGTCTTCTGAGTAAACAGCTGATGTGGTCACTGCAGTAGATTACATGCTTGAATCAACAAATTAATGATTTTCTTTACAAGCAGCCTCTCATCCCTTACATGTAAACTAAATTTTTAGTAGCTCTTTAGCTAGAGTACACGACGAAGAGATAAGTATTTGATTTGCAATGAAATTTAACCACAGGATCTCATTATTCAGAATCTTAGCCCTGCACGCGGCTTACGCTCCTCTGGGTTTTACTCACATTTAATGCTGAGGACAGATCCAGAAGGTTATTTTGCTTATCCATTGAATTCATCACATACTCTCTTGCAAGTTTTCACCCAGCTCAATAACCTCTGCACTAAAATGCGCAACTATGGGTACACAAGGTGCTTCGCCACATTCAAGAACTCTATCTTAAAACTTGAACATTTGGCTCGTGACCATCATGGTAAGCGCCTTTCAATTTTAGATACACCATGCGCATCGAATTCTGTGTGTGCGATCACGTACATGCTTACACAAGTAAAAGGTGTGTAGTTGTGTACAAGTATTTGTGCTTATGAATAATCTGAACCCAAATAATCAGGAATAGCACAACAATCAGTCAAATAATGTAAATTACATCGCGTTTATAGCATCGAATATATGTTTGTCGTGATCACTGGCCGCCTCTCACTTAAAAAGTGTATTCAGACAAGCATCGTAGCAGTGTTGCTACTTCCTAAGACTGCTCAACCCTTAGATGAAAAATAAGGTACGGTCATCAATTACGAGATGTTCGTAAGACCATGGGCTAATAAAACTTTGGCATATCCATGAAAAACACAAACAGGATTATTTCGCCTCACCATCCAACCAAGACTAATGTCAACAAATAAACATTAAATTTACGATTGCTGTCCTAAATCAATGAAAACTAAAAGCGTACAGACGCTCGCAGCAGACTCGCTAAAGTGAATGTGAGACATGGATAATTTAGCAGTAAACAAAATTTGTGAATGGTGTTATGCTTTCTGTATCATGGAGTTACTACTAGCAGGCGATCACTGAAATCCATTCTTAGCCTCATCGTTAACACCCCTGAATTACTATATCCAGGAGTGCTTTTGGACCCCAAATGTACAGCCTACGCTTTAATATAACAAAGAGTATTAAATGTCAGCTACCCACCTATCTACTTACACACTCGCTCCATCTGTTTGGATGTGGTGTGAGTGCACGATGCTAGAACGGGTAGCTGTTAAGGAAACAAGAAATGGTAAAGCCGAGGCGATGAGGCAGGCAAAACTCAACCTTTTTACAAGTGCTCTGACCCCCTGGACTTCGGGGAATGCTAAACATTCATCTCTTACTCCTTCCATGTCCACGGGTGCTATACGCGACTCCACTGGTGACATGCCAAATACTGCGCATGTGTCATAACGGTGAAGCATGGCATCTGGTCGAAGGAGGGAGGGTGGTAGCAGGGGTAGGTGAGAAAAGTAAGAGGAGAAGGGTGGAAGGCTAATGGAAAGTGAATATAAGGAAATGAGTGCAAAGGTAAAGTAATAGAAAGGAGTTGGTAGTAAGAGAGTGAAGTGAAAATCAGGACAGAAGATCGGCGGTGATGAAGCAGGTCAGTAGGTCAGGACGATATCCGAATGGCATGGATGTCGAAAATTCAAGCCTCCCACAAGGCATGGTAACTTCTTACCTTCCATTTTTAGTACACCTATCCGTCCAGCTGCAATGCTCTGTTCGACCCAAATGGCGCTACTACAAGCAGCGGGACCCGAGCTCACAGTGTTCTGATCAGTAGCAAGGGACCCAATCCATTAGGCCACGGAACCGATGCTTATTCTGATATATTTGCAAATACTCTCACATTTGATTCTTTCACATCACACTCATTGCCTACAGCACGTCAGCACCTTTTTTGAAAAGATGCATCAACTGTTCCTCTCCTCCTTCTTTCTATGGATTTTACGCCATCTTATAAAATCGCGGTTAGCGATTGGTGACTAACTGTGACAGGACTTAGCTGTCCATCAGATAACAACGTCACGACCTAAACATTTGGACTTCTTAAAGAGGTGACATTGGATACAGCTCAGCTGGACCCCGCATTCCTACTGATCAAGGATAGATTTTCAGTTACAGTCACGACAAAATTAGGTCAGATCACTATTTTTAGCATCGTAAGTACAGCTTTCCTTTTATTAAATAGCGCAGCTAAAAATATTTTAATTTTTGGACTAATTCTATAACATTGGCAAATTAGGGCAAACTGCTTTAAATATCTAGCTTTTTTACCGTTAAAGGGAAGGCAATAGCCTTCTTTTGGTTATAAGGATGATATTGTCGCCTTGGGGCAAGCTGTTGCTCACATGTGTCCTGTCTGCAAAAATGAATGAACAAAAATCACATAATTCAACAAAATCGCATTTAACGAGCATTTAGCCTTTGAAAAAAGGATTTCTTGCACTCGATTTACCTGCACTTACCTCCACAACAATAGCATGTGCAATTGTGGATAGACCGCCATGGATGGCTTAACAGAGGCTTAAGAAATCCAAGTGGAATCTCTAAAAATATAAGAGAAACCTATACGGCCTGTGCATGCTAGCGTTTCGAGCACAGAAGCAAGAAATAAAGCAAGTAAAGCGTGAAATGCTCAGTTGGCATAATACTAATGCAAGGAAAGCACAATTGAAAGCCGCTGGTAAGAGTCCCAGATTGCGTCAATCTCGGACCATTTCGTTTGGTCAAATTTGGAGCAACAGCGTGATGACCGCACTACTGCATCCAAGCTAGCGCAGCTAGCAAGGGCTGACAAGCGCCGGTGGACGAAATCGCTGTACTAAACCACTCTTGAAAGTGTGATCTAACAGCAGGTTTCATTAGATTTGGCTGATCCAAACTTGCTTTCGTTGTGCAGGCCTCATCAAAACTCGTAGGCTAATTTGGACTAACCTTTGCAGTGGTCAAGAGAATTTTCTAGGTGTGTAGGCCACCCAAAAGGGAGTACCTGAAATGTCTACTTGATTGCTTCCATTGAACATGAGGCGACAAGTGAAAGCAAATCTCTTTGCAAATCTCTTTGTTGGGAAAGTCAACAAAAGAAGCAAAACAAATGGTTTAATCACGAAAGTGACGTGATGAATTGCACAGGATATGAGTTGGAATTTGTTAAATAGTACTGATCAGGCGGTAGAATTTGGGGTGAGGGTGGCTTGCGAAATGGTCGAAAAGACAGAGTAGAGATGTGGGAGAGTGGTGGAACCGGTATTGGGAAGAATTAGGCTGACGCGATCGTGCGTGGTGAACTCAAGACAGAGGGGCTAGACCAAAACGCAGTGGTCGTAAGTTGCCAACGGGGAGATTCATGTACGGAACTGGTGTGGCCTAATAAATAGGGCGTCTACCTTCTACGCAGAAGACTGCGGGTTCGAGTCCTGTCACCAGTGTTCAGTTAGCGACTACCAATTTAACCATCTTCCTGTTAGTGACGTCAGTGAGGATCCAGTAATAAGTGACGCGGTTGTATCCATCTCAACACCCATCGCTTTTTAAGCCTCCTTATTCTGTAAACAAGCAAAACCTCTGCCATCGCTTCACCAACTTCTCTGGTTTTAGGCTGTATGCGTGCTCGAATGAATGTGGCTATAAAGGCATGGCAAATGACGGAAAGTATGGAGCTAACCATGCTTAACATTGCCGTCTGGCTCTCATAATTGTATCGACAGAGATGAGACCTAGAGTAGGCTGATTATGGTTTGCCAGCGTTAACAGCTAACCGTAGAAACGCCTAGATTGGCAATCTCCTATTGTTGCATTGATCGATCGCTCTTTTGCATTCTGTCCGTTTACTCAGTTAGCTATGGGTTGATGCTCATTACAAAGCAATTTGCAGGATGGATTAGGGTGGATTCGATATGAGCTAGGTGCATGTTAGCAGCTCCTCGGAGATTTCGATTAGAAGTGCAGACGCAACAACAACGCATTTGCAGGTGAAATGCGAGGTCGAGAACGGTAGTGGCCATAGGTCAGCGACCAAATTTGACTTATTTCTCCATAAGTCAATAATGACCCCAATAATTGATATCTGGTGGGCATCTAAGATCGCAAGTTGGATTGTAAATCTCCCTTGCTGAAGTGCAAAGAATCTACCAGATGGGTTATGCAATCACAGTCGTAATGCCTCTACCTATTCTCTACAAATCTGACTCAACTGATAATGTAATCCATGCCTCTTTTAGCGCAGCAACATCCACTTATGCAAGCCAGCTACGCATACAATGAATACTTGCTTGTTTGTTTATATACAATGCAGGAGAGTCGATGGGACATAATATGGAGGCGGCATTGCAAAATAGATTAAGTACCCGAGCTCATCAAGTGACGAGTCAGTCTGAATGAAACTGGTGAATTTATTTGTCCCCTTGGTGGGCGTGCGGGCGTAAAAAGGCAGCGGATCTCCAGCATAGATAGATCAATGCAGGTGAGATGGGAGTTGGATGTGCTGACTTGCGGCGTGGTATAAGAGACGAAGGATGACGGAAAAGTTAGAGTTAAGTGGGAGATGTAGTCCAGAATAACGGAGGAATGTGCTTTGGGCGCGAATAATGAGCCGGTGTCATGTGAGACATAAGTCAAAGCTAGCCTTGTATGAAGTGCATTACGCTAAAGTCTTTTTAACTTGTTATTTGCACTTCCTTATCTGATTCTATCTACTCCCGACCTTGGCCCGAAATGCACGAAATAAAGAGGATTCGAAAGTGACTAGCAGTAACGGAGGTTCATGTATGAGTCGAGATCTGCCTAAATTGTCCCTTTGGGGAACGGTTTGGTTAGAAATCGAAATATCTAGATCGCGTACTCGTAAATCTTATTCAACTTCATTCAAGTCATTTGACTTTGCCATGTTCATGCCACTTTCGTGATTTTTGGTCACCATTGCAGAGCCTTGGTGACGTCATGGCTTGGGTCAGGTGAAATCACTCTAAACTGTTTGCGCCATAGTTATGAAACTGTGCATTATTACTTTCCCTTATCCTATTCAAAAACATGAGTCCCGTCTCCACCGAATGATGGTTGTCACATCTCTTTTTTCTTTCGAAAATGATGCTAAACCGGAGCTTTAGTAGAGTCCTATAAATCATTAGTCTGCACTGCTGAACTAGCTTTGACCTCCTTTACAGCCCTGCTGGTCTATTTATTTAGGCAAAATAATTCTTAAAACACTGTATCTAGGTGCGTCGTTTCCTAATCCCTTTATCAACCACATGATTGTGTGCTTTACTAGTTTTATCATGAGGTTGTTTAGAAAACAAGATATTTGGGTTGCCACACTACGCTGCTGCTAAGTCAGTTTTATCTCAAAATCTTTCTTCAGTTAGCTCTAGTATTCGCCAATAAACTTGGACTTAAACAAAGCCACTGAATTTAAAGTGGTTTTCATGCGCCTTTCCGAGATCCGAAAGTTCGTCCTAGAGCACGGATGGTGGGCAAAAATAATTCCTAATCAAGCCCACCCGTTCTCTCTCCTAAGCTTTACATTCATGTTAGCACCGTTCTTTGACATTTCCATGCACCGCCAAATAAGTCGCATGCAGTTAATTGTGATTATTCATGTGGTGTTTTCTACAAATTACGCAGTGTCGTTTTTTTGCAATCGCTTGCCTTTCTACACTGTTTAATTGCAAAGTAGTCTAAGTTCTATACATGCATTACATGAGTTGCACTATAGGGCGAAAAATACTCTTCGCAAGCACTATTTTGCCGATCATGTACGAAACAAAATTTTTGCTAGTCTAATGGATCAGCTACTCGACCTCTTGACAGCAATTTCAGTGGCATTGGAGTAAGCCAATGGCTTTCTTTTCTGTGAGAAATGCTCCATTTTGGTATCAAATTCTGCGTTTGGCATAATCTGACTCAAGCAAGTTCTTTTATAAACAAAATTATGGAAATCAGTTGCGCCATAACTTTTTGAGACGAGATCATCAATCCTTAAAGTGACTGATCTAGACAAAGTCAGTTGGCGCTGGGTGAGTAATCGCTGGCCCTGTTTAATTCAAATGTCTATTTGTGGTGGGCAAAAGCCACCTGCATTGCAACCGTTCTGATATAACCGCTAAACGAATAATTGTGTGTTCTTAGTTTTGTCCACAATATTTGTCTGCAGCTGCTGGTTCTTTGAGCACAGTTAAGGCGCTCCATCCAATTTGAAGTAATTGTCCCGGAAAATTAAATAGATGGATACCCACGATTCCATTTATTAAAATAGTGTAGCTGATAATGAATTTTACCGATAATTATGCTGGCTGATTTTTTACACTGACTGAGCCCTTTTGTGAGGGTGAATTGCGCTGTTCATTTTTTTCGACTACGATAAACAAGGCGAAGGAAGCTAAATTGCTCATATAACCATGCAGTTCCTCACATGCTTACAAGCACTTCTATGGTGTGCCGGCTGATAATGTCGCTTCCGCTTATCACTAAACAAGGTTTAGGCCTTTACAACCATGGCATGCACTCTTGTAGTGCACGAAAATTAGGTGATAGTGGTGACACCAACCAGTAGAAAGTATGAAAAACCCACGCCTGTAGCATGGCGCATACATTTGCTGTCCAAATTTGCTCTACAGCAGTTTTTGTTGTATTATGCCATATTTTGCAACGATAAGCTCTGCTTACCCTGCTGGAAATCTCTTCTGCCTCACTGACTCAATTGTCGAGAGTTCTGTCGATGTACCATTTCGAAATAGCGATTGAAATGCGAAATGTCGCATTGTGATAATGTAACCTATTAAGGCTGGATGGTTTTGGTCCTCCATTCAATGGCAAATCTCGACTTCCCAATTTTCGTTCAATACCCTTGTTGAGCTCAAGGTTGGGATCAATTTTTCAGCTGCATGGATCGGTCCTTGGATGCAGGCAGGCTGTTAATGATCCCGCCATCTAGAGAATGCCCAAGCAGTAGTCATTCTGGCGAAGCGAAGGCAGTGATGATATCCAACTAGAGGCAGTCTAACGATTGTCACTAGCTGCTAGATTTGGCTTCAACTTGGTAAATAATTTATAGTGACCTTCATTTACAGCACATGGACTGCATGATTCGCTATGGGGGAGATCGGGAAATTTAGATTCCTCATCAGCTAATGCCTAAAAATTGGGGTTGAATCCCTTATTTGGAGAAAAAGAACATTTATAAGCAAAACTTAGGGCCAGAAGACCTTTAGCAGACAAGAATAAATTTAATAAGCTTTGAGCTCTTGAAATTAATCAGCTTCCTTCCTTCTCCTAGATTAATATTGGTTATTCAATGATTGAAATTTGCACTCGCTCTTTAAAGAGCACCGCTGCAAATAGACAAATACTTATAATAGAGTTATAATTAACTCGAGAGAACAAAATCTTGAGTGCCAAGGTATCGCTTTACCGTTCAAAACGTTTTGGCAAATTGTGGTGAGTTTTAATAGCAGATATCTTGGTTTGTCCGCCTTCTCCTATTATTTGTCTGTTCATATGTGTCGCAAAAACTGCGCTACTGCAAACACCTACAACCTGTTGTAGAGAGACAGTCATCGGCGGTGACAACGAGCCAAACACACGATAAAGAATCACCACATGGCGTGATTTCTTCATTAGGCCATCAGATGCAACTATCTTCGTAAGGCACGGAATGCCAAGGAAAATGCCACTTGCTCCTGCGGTAGCAGGGATGACATTCGTTAACAAGAGATTTGCTGTGCTTTGTGATATTGAATGGCTTTAGGGACACATAAGGGAAGAATTTAATGGGAGTTGACGTTTGTCGAGTCGGTTTTATTAATATGTCGATAGGAGCCAGCGGCAAATATTCACGTAGCAATTTGACAGATGAAGCACATTAAGAGATTGGCATATTTTAGTGCTAAATTTGTCAAAAGATTAAGGGTTCTACAATTTGAGCTGTGTCGAGTCCCAATTTTCACGTCAGTATGCCATTATTAGTGTAATTATGATCTATTAATAAAATGTGATGAAAGCATATTGATAAAAGGAACAGAGAGGATTAAATACAAGTAAATAGGGAGAAATAAACATTGGTCCTTGCAGCCCATCATTGCCGAAGGGAACTAGCCCATACTGAGACAAATTTTAATTGAATCGTGTTGAGGGCAGAGATTCCGATTGATCTTACCGTGACCACAGCACATCGGTTCAATCCTTACCGTCCTGTCAGATAATGCTGTTCACTAACATTAAACCCGTAATCCTCCGCGCGGAGTGGCATGCCCCAGCGAAATTGGCATCGGCACTAGTGATGTTACTGAAGCAGCCTTCACGCGACTTCAATTAATGTCATGCAGAACAAATTACTGCCTCTTGGTGTCAGTTTCAAACAAAACCCACTGTCACTGCTTTACGCGTTCAACAAGCATAATCGCCGTCGAAACCGAAGGTCAATATAACGAGAGATATATTGGGATTGGGGCAGACTAGTTTCAATTTAGTCACTAATACCGCGACCCAACAAATGTCCATCCACTAAAGAGCCTCGCCTATAGGGCGCGCAGTGTCGCTTTGAGGGATTGCGTATTTTGTCACCTATAAAGAGGTCTGACAATTGGGGTCTGTGAGTAATGGTAAATGTTCCGGAAAAGAGTGAAGTCCGTGTAATTAATGCAAGCAGAAGTGGCCAATTCGATCGGCGCCACAAACTGAGATATTCTTTAAGAAGAAGTGCATAATGCTTAGGAGCATAGGCATTCAAGCGGTTTTGTGCAGGGAAAATTGGAAGGGAGGAGAAAAGCCCTATCAAACACTCTCAAGAGCAAAAATACGCAATTCAAAAAAATCCAGGACAAAGCCAATGACTAGAGTATATTCTGATGTGCTACATCATTTATTTAACAAATCTTCTAGTGTAATTTCGATGGAGCCAGAATTCAATGTGTCAGAGACTACGTGCAAAACCTTTGGTTCGAGCAAAAGAGGCCAGGATCCCAT
>JADWOT020001571.1:222560-326000 GCA_036345935.2 Taenia hydatigena | reverse complement strand
AGGAAGGGCAAGAGCGAATAGAGGCTACCGGAAACCACCCTGCTGTTAATTTGGTGGGGTAGATTGACTGTGTGACAGAGGTGACGAAGCTTAAATACTGCGGTTTCAAACAGGGAGGAAAAAAGGCGAAAGAGGAGTTAGATTGGCCTCACAGTAGCATCAACACATTGCGCCGTTGCGTGTCGTCGAGTGTGAAAGTTACGCGATCGTCTTACCTCGACTGATCGTCCTTCGCCGTCCAATGGTAAAGAAAGATGCAAACAAAGCAGACGCTGTGGAGAGAACGGCCGTAGAAGTTGGGCGTTGGTATCAAATAAAGGCAGAAGCGATTGGTTTTTCAGCAAGGAATTGACGACCATCGTAATTTTGTTGGTGTGATGTTACCAGGAAAGTTATCCAAATTTTCACGGTAGAAACGAACGTCAGCAGTTATGTAGGTTCCCGGACCACTAATTCTTGTTCCTGCTTCATGCTAAAGCTGTCTTCTTTATAGGGTTATCTACTCAGATATCTTAGAACACCCGTCTCATAAAAAGGAGTGCTAAGATCTAGAAGTGACTAGTTATTGAATGCCTCGCAAGGTCATCTCTGTTGCAAATGAGCTGATTCATGGGTCGCACTGCCATTCTAGTTTTTTCATGTATCGTTGGCATTGAAGAAGAATGAGGAGTGAAACACAGCTCGTAAAGGCATCATCGAGCAAAAGTACCAGGGGATAACCCTTCTTCCTGAGTAGTTATCCAGTTAGAGAGGTGAATAATGAAGGATACAAAGCCTTTAAGTCGTAGCGAATATGAAGGAACCATTATATGTTCTTAAGATTCCCTCAAATTGGAATGAGAAGACTGCAAAAGGTACTCTTGGTAATTGCAACGAGCCAATTATAAACAGCACTAACGTTGGTACATCTTAGCCCCATCAGAGTAGCCTTAACCACCTGTGCCACTGCCTGTGGTTCTGTCATGTGGCCTTAACCAATCTCGTGAATATTTACATGTAGATGACGAAATTTACAAACAGGTAGCACCTCCATGCAAGTTCACATGCGACTCGGACGCGATCCGCACCCTTTATGCCAAGAAAAGCATGCTTTCACCATGGAACAGGTTGAGTTTATTGGAAGATTGGGTGACAACAAAGAGGTGGAATCCGGAATTTGCACAGATTCGTGTAAAATTGTGGGCCTTGGCTGTCCAATTTCATCGTCGATTGCGTAGAAGGTTCCGTCTCTGTCAGTTAAGATACTGGAAGCCCATCGACCGGTTAACCAACCATGTCATGGACAAAAGATAGGAGAACGTAGATGTGTACAGTTAGGTGCACAAATATAGGCTGCTTGTTAAGTCTGAGCCAAAAAGGACACACAATGTTTTGAATGTGGCGAACGTTAACGAATGTCGACTGATCAGGCTGCTAGTCAGTTGAGAACCATGCGCAATCGCAGAAGAAGTGCGTTATTTGGGAGAAGAGTTATTCAGAGACGAGGTCGAGGTTGCATCAAAGTCATTATTTTTCTCAACAACTACTCTTGCAAGAGAAACGCCAGCGATCAATTGTTACTAGAGGAAGCTAGAAGTTATAGCAAACTATATTCGTTGACGGATCCACCACTTGCCACTCAGTGGACATGTTCTCTGTCATCGCTTCCGTTTCGATAGCCAGCTAGGAAACTTCGATGCCACATTGACGTTCTGACAGCATTGCTAATGGACATGAATTTGTAAGCAGAGAAGAGGATTGGTAGATGCATAAAAAGACGAGCTTTCTATGAAATGAAAACATCATTGATGCCCTTAATAAATGGCTGACATTTCATTACTCAGCCGTTGCGGCTACTACACTGAGTGTAGGTTCAGAATTAGACAAACAACTAAAAGATATCGAAGGGAAGAATTGCCTCCTGACTCACATGCATGCAGGAGACTCTGAACTCACCACTTAAAAAAGTGGTCAGACACAAAAATCGAAGAGGTTCCTCAAGTGCCAAGAGAAGCATTTGACTCTTCCAACTTTACTTGCTGCTTCAATCAAACAGCAGCAAACGCACTTCCATATTAGCAACGTAAAGAAAGCTGAAATAAATACAATCTTCTTAAACGTTGCGTTTGAATAATTTATTCTTCATTTGTGCCTCTGTTACAGGGAATGTTAATGTTAAATTTGCTGCGTCAACGCATAAATTAAAACTTACAAAAGTTGCGCTTGTTATCAAAGTGTCGCATGGATTGTATTCAAAGTAGTCCACTCAGTGAGGTTCGCGTGAGGTGGTGCAAGGTGGTTGCTGCATCACAAAGTCTGCGAGGCATTGGCAGGCGGCGTGCACAATGATTCCTCATCATCAGTAACAACTGCCTTCTTTTGGCTTATCTTGCCGTTCCCACTTACCAATGTGGTGACCATTGTGCGAACCTTCAAATACAATTTTCATACCACATTGCCCAGCGTTCATTGTTTCCAAGCGAAAACCAATCCGGACGATTGGACATGGCCTTAGACAGAAAATGTTTTTTGGTACCATTGAATCGAAGACGTGTTAATGTCGAGAATTTGATGACAGTTGGATGGCATGTTGTTGCTGCATCGCATGTTTCACATGAGGTCGTCCCTGCCACATTTCATGTGATTTGCTGATGCTACTCGCTATTTGCCATCCTTCTATCTCATAGATACCTTTACAGCAGTGCCTACAACATATCTGCCTCTCGCCTTTCCAAGAATAGCATGTGTGCCCTTTGAATCCTTCTCCTGACAAACATGGTTCATAAACCACCAAACAAACCATTCTGGTTGCTTTAAAAGCCACCAAATTAAGTAGGAAGGAGAAGGAAAATGTGCATCAATAAGGAGACTATATTTGGGTTGGTAAATACAAAAAAATTAACGTTTGTGAAAAGTGCTGATGTTCTTGAACCATAGGTCGCAATGGACAAATTGACAGCATCATTAAACTGAGTCGTCCAACTGCAGGGCATTCGACACAGTACATTCGCCAATGCGGTTCCATCATGCATACGCAGCAGCCGTAGTACGTACTAATAGGTCTAGCCGTACTCATTTCATGTACTGATGGGATCTATGCATCTTGGATCACGAATTACTGACTAAACAATGTGAAATGTGACAAACTTCGCAGAAATATAGTTGTATATGCAGTGTGGAGCTGAAAAATTGGTAGAAATGAAACAGCAGAGTGTACTTGATGACCTGTTGAAGAAAAGATTGACTAGATGAAGTTCAAGTTGCCAAATGCACTCATTTGCTCCCTGAATTACTCATCAGCTGCAAACGGACTTTGGTTGACGATCGATGCGGCTTGAGAAAACAACATGCGACTCAACTGCTGATTGGACCACATTTGAAGTTCCGATGTAACGCAAGTAGGTCATCATCAGTAGCATGGGAATAGGATTTAGGGATAGTGAAGTAAAAAGGAACTACGGAAATCCACCATGCTTGAAAGGTGATATGGTGATTGACTGTGTAACGGAGGGGACGAGGTATGAATACTGCGGCCATGGAAGCGGAATTGTGTTGACCTCACAATGGCGTCAACACGTTGGATTGCTTAACGTTGTTTTATGTGAAAGCCACGCGATCGCCTCACCACAATTGACTGTTCTTCGACATTTACTGGTAAAGATGAATGCGAGGAAATTAGACGCGGAAAAGAGAATATGACCGTTTATTTTTGCGGTAGAACTGGTAATGGAGTAGTTCATAGGCATCAAATGAAGGCAGAAGCAGTCGGTTTTTCTTCAAGGAGTTGATAATCATCACAGTGTTACTGAGGCGTGATAACACCAATAAAGACAGCAGGTCTTTCGGCACTAAACTTGGAAGGGGCTCAATGAGCAGTGATGTCGAATGTTAATATTTTTCTCATCTCACCATTTGTCCACCGGGATTCACGTCCAGTCGTGGAATATTACCAGAAGCAAGTGCAATTTTCGGCAATTTTCGCTCAGGCTTGCTGATTCCTTCTCCGATGGGCCATTAACCATGGTCTCATGCTTCATTATGACATGCTTCCAATCCCCACGCTGTATGGACAACTATACGTCTGCCATATTTACCAACTTTTTACATTGAAAATCACTGATTCGTTCTCCGAATAGTAGCGATACATCGGTATCTGTTTTTGGAGCGGCAGACTGATTGCTGCACACCTCCATAAGGTTGTTCTTTAAGTTGAGGGATTATATGCCATCCTTAGTGACACAAAAATGGTATAAAGTGATGTTGATGGCACATGAGACAAAGTAAGTAATAAATGCAATGTGGTATAGATAGAGAAGTAAGAAGAAGCAAGTAGAGACTACCAGGACATACCATTTTGGAAAGACGCTATTCCGGATTGGCCGGGTAGCAGAGGTGTAGGGCTTCAAATACTGATACATTGACGATGATTACATGTCGGAAGTCGCGTTCAAGAACTAACTCTCATCAAACTTAGCTGAGATCACTGACCCTAAGTAGAACATGGACTTGTACTCGTACTCGGAATCGGAATTGTACTGCAATGCTCCCCTAAGCTGCGTGCTTGCAATCAAGTTAAGGTGATGTGCTTGTGCTCATAATAACCACGATTACCATAGTTCTTTAGTAAGTCAACCTATTTCGATGAAAGAGTGTGAGGATTGGATTAGTTGGTCTGAGTGACAATCGATATCCTCATGAGAGGACTTCCCTACGAATAGTAGTATGGGAATAAGAATTGGCCCACCTAATCTGGGATGCAGAAATGCGCCTAAGTTGCGTGCAAGGCATAACTTGAATACGCGTTCCTCTCAGTTAATGGATGGTTGGAGAAGGTATCAAAGTCATCCGTGTGCAGGCGCGCTCTTGTTTATACTCAAAAGGTCAGGAGAACCGAATGCAGTGATGCGGAGTTGTGACACAACGAGACATTTCAGCTGGTGAAGTGAATGTCTGTCCGTGGGACACATCCATAGATCTACACTCGCACCATTGCACCATGCATTCCCATCCACAAACAGAAATAAAGAAATGTGCCTCACACTGGATGCCAAGTCGGCATATTTCCTCCGCTTGCACCCATGTGCACAAACAGTTTATTCACGGGTAAAAAATCATTTACCGATGAGAAAGCTTATAACTGGATTTCAGTCAATCATCGGCAGCTAACATCAATGTTCAGTGAGAGACTTTACGATATTAGCTAATTTCCATTTCCAGTTTAGCTTCTTATCCTGCACCACAATAGCCTCTCTCCGACCCTTAATAGAGCCGGCAACGCATATTCCATCCCAGCATTATGTGTGCCTTCGTATACGGAGAGCAGGAAATGCAAAGTAACTATACGCTTTCCTTCTTTTGAGTACCCAAGGTTGGTAAATCGTAAAGCAGTGATTCTACTCTTTATGAGTTGGGCTCCTAGGCATATCTGCATGGCCTATCGCGTTCTTAACTAAAATGACAAAAATATTTGAGCAAAACCTATACGAGACACAATCGGTAAGTTATCTTTTACTTTTACCGATATCAGTGCTACTGGAGTGTTTCTTCTGTCAAGCCATTACCTAAATTGCTGACAGGACGACTTGTTACGCCAAATGCTCTCGGCAGCATTAACGCTATGAGTGACCTGTTTGGATCCACTAATATTGCTGTCAACATGCAAAATTATTACGGTTGACGTGGTTGTCATGACCGAAAACATTGACGGAATCGAATCGCAAGTACGCGGATGGGAAAGCATTGGTGTCGGAGCCCAAGTCCTAGTGAGAACACGAGTTCGTGTTCTACTCAGCCGAATGTGACCAGCTTCGGTGTTTGACCGTGACTCTCAGCATTCAGCCTTCTGAATAGTCTTCAGTAAACTTGCATTTCTTAAGTCTGCTCGTCGATATCCAGTCTGGAGAGGGAGAGTTGGAGAACTCCTCTCGTTTCTCTGATCAGGATTCGAATGGCGATCCGGTAGAACAGACTATAAATGTCTTCTTCACATTCCATCTTCACGCGCTTCAATTCTCCGCATTTTATAAACAGATCTGATACCATGCAACTTTAAAGGCATATTCAGTCGCAGACCTACTAAAGTGTGTTGCGTTTCCTAAAGATATTATCGAGATGGATAAGCGTCGCAACATTACTCATGCCACTGAGTTTGCTTTTAAAGTTGCAAAGTAACAGGTCTGTATATAAGGTAAGGGGAATTGGAGTAGGTGCCTGACCCACCTGGTCAGAACTAACTGCTACATGTAACATGCAAATCGTAAGATTTTCGAGGCTGCGTGATAGCTTTGCGCAATGAATGCCACAATTTGTGCTATTATCCACTGCTGCTTAGGCCTCAATCCGTGTTAACGACACCAAATCGCCGTATGTGAAACTGTGTAGCCATTGGTAAGGTAAGAAGCCACTACGAGTTCTGAATCGCTAAACTCCTGTCTTTTCCTCCTTTGGGCATAACTCGGCAAGTTCATTTGCGCCTGATGCGCATTAACGTTTGAACGTGACTCTCGACATACAATCATCGACAATTTATCAGTGTTTGAACCTCACCGTCCGGGTCATTCAGTCAATCCACGATGGTACCCTTTAAAGTGGTACTGTTCAGTGGTTCCTATTTACCTTGCGTTTCTGCTTAACCTGCCATCCCTCATTCATTGCTTTTGTTGTCTTTTCCACTACCGCAATCCTCTCATTCCAATTCCGTGTTACTAAAGATGACTTGCTCTTAAATCACTTTAGATGTGGAGGATGTGGTGGATGTCTGCAACACCATTTCTCACAGGTGATGAATGCTTTCGAATCGGCGATCCTAGCATCAGCAATGGAAAGTGTACCAGTGAGCACCAACTGCTTACTGGAACCCACTTGCCGTTGCTAAAAATGGTCAAAGAAAATAGAGTTCTTCCAGCAATATTCATCTTAGTCTGCTTGGTCCTCTCTTTAACAGATCTTTAATTGCTACTTCATGTTTAATCCTCACCTACTTTATTTCGCTGCGTAGAAGATTTGCTAAAGCGCACTGCTTTTGCACACACTATTAACGTGAAGAACCGTTTCAACATTATTCTTGTCACTGAAGGAGGGTAAAGAATTTATTAAAATGAAATGAAATGCTTAGCAAACGGAGGTAAATATTACTGGTAGAATTCCATTCTACGGTATCCAATTTCATGAGTCGGTTCTCTGCGGGCCGTTGGTATGGTTTGTACAAGTACCACGCGAAATAAGTGCTTGTTGAGCCACAGCCATTGGCTGATGTGTTGACGCACTTGTGACCAACTCCAACTCTTCATCCCCTAATTAGGTAACATCGAAGACAAATGGAAACCGCAAATCTACTGGTAGCGATCGAGTAGGATAAAGGTCGGGAGTTAAGGCACTCAAACATGAAGCTGGGCTCAACCATCAAAGCTTCTCTGTTCTGCATGCTTGTAATCTGTCCTCATCAATGTTTCTTAGCAATGATAACTATGCTCGACCTGACAACTTGGTGGTTTGTAGGGAGGTTGAGAGTGAGAAGGGATGAGTGACAATATCCTACATTAGGAGGCTGCTTTGAAAGTAATGATGAGGTGGCAAGAAACAAACTTTACTTTGTGTTTGATGCCATGCAACCCATTCCTATTGCTTGCCTATGGTTAACGTAAAGGTGTCTACAAATGCTAGGAAAACTTAAAGCCACGCAGCTAAGCACATTTGTCACAATAAAAAGGCAGTCTAACTTGGAGACGACTCAAATTAACTCATTAGTGCAAATAAAGAGCAGAAGTGGAAGGCAAATTAGAGACGCATATTTGCTCTACACTATTCACCTAAAATGTAGGTTTGAGATGAAGATTATCAAAACTCGTCACTTCGTCTGTCATTAAAATGTATCTCTTGCTTCGGCTTCAATTAATGTTGAACATGTCAAATCGCCGTGCGTGTAGCTGTGGCGTCTTTACAAGGTAAGGTGACACTTCAAGTGCAGTGTCTCCAAAGTTCTGCCTTTGACTGTGTCAAACATAATGTGCGTGACTTTTGAGTTCTCCTTCTAGATCAACAGAACACGCAACCTATCAAGCTAGGCGATTTGATATGAGAAACGCGGAGTAGCCATGCGGTAAATAAAGCTGCTGTTTATGTTACTACGATTGCTAAAGAGAAAGGAAAACGGTAAGCTGAAGAAAAGTAGTGCATCTGAGTACGCAATGGCCATAAATAGCGCATGTCAAATGTGTGATGCTTTGATAAATTGCATTTGTACTTGCATCTACCGCCAACAGTCTTCAACTGGAAGTCAGTCGTAATAAGCGAAATGCAGCAAGTCACCAAGTTGACGTGTCCGGCTTCACATTGCTTGACACAATACATTCGCCATTCCACCAGAGTTGTTGCAGGTGGACAACCCTCGAAGTTGTTGGAACTCGCGACAAGCTTTGCAAAGGGGTGAATATCATCTGCTTCATCATCCAAACTCCATGGCAGGAGGGCTATGACTAATACATGGTGCGACTTGATGGCGTCTTGGAAGCGCAGTAATTGATGCCTGAACGGAATTTCTAGATCCATCTGCAATACGTAGCATTCGTAGTGCAAGACGTCACTTTCAGAATCTCTTCTTCCAATCTCGCTAAAATATATTGAGCTACCTTTTGCATTCACATGGGCAAAATCGTTATGAATCAATGTGTCAATAGCATCTGTAAGGTACGGGCACGCACAATCATTCATCACGATCTCTAACGCTCGACGTTCATTGGTAATACATCCATTTGAGGTAGCAATTGTTAGGATGCCAAAAAGAAAATAGACTTGACAGTAATGAATACGGTTGTGAGCATTTATTTCCCCAATCGATGGTTACTAGTTCATGGCTTGAGTACTGCATAGTTCAACAGCCCTACTTTTGTCACTCATCCATCATTTGCTATGTTTGTTCCACTTTCAAGTGGGCTTTGTTACAAATTTTATGTTATCAAAACAAGCGACAACTCTCTTTTATGGGATGGTTGCTTACGGCAAGACAACAAACGAAGGTCTATCTTGCATCAAGAATGACTGGGCAATGACAAAACGGAACCATCGTTGGAGGCATCAGCTTACTCTTGCGTCTTCTTTACTCCTCTTCTTACAGCAATGAAGCGATTCTAGGTTGTGTTAAGTCGCACATTCTTTTTTACCCCTTCCTCTGGTTGAATCACCATCGTAAGGTAAAGTAGGCGGATCCATCGCCATGAACCTGCGTCGTCATGTGGACAGAGACCATTCATATTCTGCGCAAAATTTCTAGTGATATGCTAAATGGCACGAAGAGAGGATTCTCCAACTGAATTGCCAGTTTGTTGACAAATACCAGTAAAGGTGCACTGCGCAACTTTAGACGCAATCACAGTTGCAGACCTAGTGAAGAGTGCTGCATTTCTTGTGAGTAAAAACGACTTAGCGAACTGCTGCAATATCACCCCTACCACGAAGAAAGCGTTTAAATTTGCACAGTAACAGAGCTGGATACAAGGTACGGTGAGCTGAAGTGGATGTCCGGCTTACCTGGCCCTTTGGATTGATGTGGGAGACATCCCTTAAATCTGTCTTTTTTGGTTTGATGGAGCCAGTAGAGGCGAAAATGCAAGTCCACTGAGGGTCGAGAGTCACGGTGAAACATTAACGCCCATCAGGCGCAAATGAAGACACTGACCCTTTGTAGAACAAGGATTTGGACTTGGACGCCAAGGCTCGTCCCTGCTGCATGCTTGTGATCTAGTTCTGTCAATATTAGCATTAATTATAACAACGTTTATGATTACAAGTTGTTGCTTTAAAGCGTTTGGATAGAGGACAGACAGGGGCAGATTAGGGAGGGGTGACCCTTATGAGAAGGCTGCGCTAAAATTAATGGTGAAGAAGCAAAAGAACAAGCTTCGCTATTTGTTTATTGTTAAACAATGTAATCCTACTGTTTGCCCACCGCCATGCTACATTTCGCTGCCGTCAAATCGTCAATTGGCGATTCCTACAATAAAATTCTGGATCCATCACGAACACGTAGCAGCCGCATTTTGATGCTATTCAATACAAATGGTAGTGCAATCAGTCTTTCCACTTGCCCCTACACACACGCAGGTCGTCAATGCTCGTCCAAATAAACTAGCCTTATCCTGACGACGACGAAGCGGAGCAACCGCAACTTATCCCTTCTGCAACGGAGTAAAATAAACTCAGCGGGTTGAAGGCAGATCGATGCGTTTTTGCTTCTGTCTCTTCTCCAAGGACCACGCGAACACCACAAAGCTATCAAGGCGAATAATTACGGGTCTTTCAGGAGGAATTAAAACACATTTCCGCTCCTTCCTCGACTGTTCCGGCATTACGATCTCTTAACTCTGCGTCATTGAAGCCGTTCAATTTCTGGGTGACAGAGATTATCACCTGCAGCTAACAAAGAGTTATGTAAGTTTATCCCACTATCAGCGATTTTTTGCTTTTGACTCAGACATCATTTGCAACGCCTCGGCAAGAGGCGATATTGAGTGAGTCTGTCAAGTCCGCCACTACCGGTGCCATAAAGTCACCGTTTAAAAGGAGAAGGGATGTTACTACCATCTGAATGTTCTTTCCAGAAGTCGAACCAGCTGCTATTTTTATTTTTTTTGTTAAACTTATCAGCCAACTCACTAATTGGGCAATTAATCAGCAATTTCTACTCCAAGAGGGTGGGAACAAGTCTCCCTCCTATCATTCAACCCCGTGTCAACACGACTAGTGAGAGTTAACATTGCAGCAGCCCTGTTCATTAGCTTTGCACTTAAACTAGCCTTTATTATTAATCATGTTGTTTATGCAGTCAACAGTGCAATATGAGCAAGCTCTCAATGAGACGAAAGTGAATTTTGTACATTGCAGTTAGTGCTACCCTTGCTGGAAATGTGGTTGCACTTGTGGAACTCACGACAGTGCGTAGTCCCATTTCTGTAAGTTTTAAGCAAAATCTGCATAGTCATTGCATTGAATCAGAACCAGGCTTTGATATTGTCCTTGAAGAACTCTTTTTCTAAAAACGTCTCTATCACTCGCTGGCTCGTTCATTGTGGTTGCCTAATTGTGTGGTGTGCACCTTTCTCCGAAGGCTAATCCTAACTCCTTAGGATATTTGTGATATAAGAAACTAATTGGCAGCAACAAATAAGTTTGGTGCAACCATCAAAACAAGGAAGTGCTCCGGATTTTAGAAGTTGCAAGTTAGTTGCCGGCCAAGTGTCATTTTGGCCGAAACAACTCCGTCTGTAGGCTGAAAGCACTCCAAACCAATCACTAGGTCAAGACACTAAGTAAAGGAAAGGAATCTTGCCTGCCTATGTTTACGACACATTTGGTACTAAGACCCTGCTAGGATTCGTAAATGTGGTCCCACCGGTCGCACATCAAATCGGCATTGAGTGGCCACACTCCAGCTCAAGTAATGGGAGCAGAGGACTCCTCGATGTCCACCCGAAGGCCATAATGCAACAAAGTGCTTGGAAAGAGCATACATGCATAGCGAGCGTTAGAGTTGAAAGCGTGATAGTCTGACTCGACGACCAGACCGCAGAGTGAAGATGCTTCTCGGTGCTCACATCGATGGGCAATGCATTGAATCACCGTACGAGACGCATTTGCGGGTAAATTGTTGCTACGGTTCTGTTCATGAAGTGACCGCGGCACTTCTGCTTTGGCTGTGGCGTTTACCTCAGTGTCTATGCATCGAGGGTTGCAAGGGGGTGGCTCAGGCAAACTATGTGGCCACTAAGATGTACAGGATTTGGAACGTTGAGTAAAAGCTGGGGTATTAGAGCAGCTAATGGGCCGTTCAATTTATCTGAGGGTTAGAACTAACAACTTTCCAGGCATTCAGCCTTAATTCAGTTGAATGCGGCTACTACAAGAAAATAAAATCATCGGAGGAAAGCTAAAACAAAGTGCGTAGCAAATGCCTATCCCTTCAAAGTGGCACTATACCGTAACAAAATTCGAGAAATTTGGCACTTTCCGCGATTTCACGTGTTCAATGGCAATGCTTAAAGTAAGCAACTCAGGTACTCCGAGTACCTGTGTAGAAGCGGCCACGGATCTAGTGCATAAGCAGTATGCAGAGCTTTAAATGTGTGTTTGTATTCCCGAACACTGCCTTGCTACCAACGTGAGTGTTTGACTGTAACTCTCAACCCTCAGCATTTTAAGTCGTTATCATCAACTCTACTCCTCGCTGCACAAATCAGAGAGGGAGGAGAGATACATTCATCTGACGATAATCTGTGGAAGTGTTGAACAAAAGAGGAAATCCAATGGGAGGTGGCAATGCCATTGCTTTGGCAGTAATGAATCTCAAGATCATTGTGAATAAAGTAAAGCGAGTTGTCAGAAAATGCATTTGTCCATTCATCCAGCACAATGGCATACTTTCACATCTGTAGCCATACTTCCTTATCGCGAAAACGGCGGTGACTCTCCCGAGGTCAGAAATTCGGAGCTATGCGCTGTGTCGTACTGATTGCTGACCACAAATCCTCCATTCGACCAATGGGGATCGTCTTGTTGGTGTGTAGACTGGCGAACGGGAGATGGGTTGCTATGACAACTCAGTTGTATATAAGAGCTGCTAAGTAGAGCCTGTGTGAGAGATGAGAATGTCATCTGCGATGGTAGTCCAATTTCTCAGACCGCGCTATATTTTCCTTTGTATTCGGCAAAAAGCACACAGTTTCAACTTATCAGAGCAATCTGTTGTGAAAGTGCCATGGTCGAACTGTAGAGAGATGTGGTGGGAGAATTTTTCAGTAGTATACGAGGCGGCGTTATGTCCACATTGGTGAGAGAATAAGGCGATGGATGTGGAAATTGGAATGCAAAGTGAAGCATAACCAATGCCAAAACTCGGACCAATGCATGATAGCTGTTGGTGTAGATGTCACCCCATCAAGCAGTGCAGACCATCGACCTGCGATTTTCGCAGCGTCTACGACAGCTTGTCCCCATAATGCGACAGCGGTTAAAATGGACCAACAACTCGAACTATGAGATCATCACCTCCATGCATTGGAAACGGAAGTGCAAATGTCAGCCAGATTCAACAAGACTTAAATAGGTGAGCAGTGAGGATTGTGCAAGCATGGAGGTAGACGTGAAGTGACGAGCTGGAAGTGGTGGTCGTCGTCTCACCTCCTTCTTCCCTACTCAATCAAGGTGTGGCAGGTGATCTGATGGGCCGCGAATCGCGTTCAGAGCAGATGGTGTGGCGGAATATTTGCACGATTGGTGTGCTATAAATGCCACTTTAGTTGGAAGCAAGTGATGATCGAGTGAGTCTGCGTTACGTACCGCAGCATGTCAGTCTGTCAGTTGGCTGGCATTGATGCACATATGTGAAAAGGAGGAAGGGGAAACCTAACTTGTGCGCTAGTGCGATTGCGCGTCACGTGGATGGAGGTGTGCGAGTGCATGTGATGACGAATCCTCAAATGAACTGCGTCGCAACGCTAAAGTGTAGACTGCTGTTGTTGTGCGATCGAGACCAATGATGAGTGGGTAGCAGAAAGTGGCGCCATTCCAGATGGACCGCTACCTAGGGACTGTCGAATTTCCTACAGTTTGGTGAGCAAGTGGACCCCTTCCGATGTGTTTATGGAAGACCTGCTAACAGGCACACGATTCTGCACAAAGCTATTTACGCTTGGTGGATGGGAGGCTCTTGACGCACACAAAGCATTCATTCAATGCTCAAGCAATAGATTCCGGGTTGGAGTTCATGGACACTTGAAAGAATGCATCATCACGATTAGAGTATGTGCCTATAATGTTGTAAGTGCAAGAAGTCTTGACTGTCACAGCGTCGCATGGAATGCACTTCGAACGCTACGACACTCACTTGGCAGCATATATGACTGCGCGAGAACTCGGAGGACGAGTTGAAGACTGGTAGCGCATTTTCATGACCAAGTTATGCTCAAATCGAATTAACCAGCGTGGTTTGGTGTTGGCGTTCTTCTGCCTTCCCAATCGGTAGGTCGTGGTGACAGGCTATATCTCTCAACGCAGCAACACTTGCCGGTTAGCACCCATCTCAACGTCGTTTTGTCTAGCGTATGGATCTAACACGAAAGAGAGTATTTTGGAGACCTTATCACTGCAAAGGAACATCTGAACTCCTGTGTTTACAGGAAGCCTTATTTAAGCATTGATCAAACTACGAGTTCACACTAGAGAATGTGGACAATTCAGGCGAATAAATAGGTAGAGGATGTCACCAGTCTGCTATTTGGGGTGAAATGTTGCCTATTTTAGAGTTGATCTGGGACTCACCACTGCTAAGGATCCATAGGAGTTTAATTTATCATGTTTCAAAACTGCTGATACTACAACAGCACTAGAACATTGCTGCTTAGTGGAGAAAAGTCCAGAGTTTGATTAGTGGTTGTCCTCATGCAACGCTTTTTCTCGCTTCCTTGGCTAGACAGTGCACTAAGCGTTCGACGCTGGACCGATGGTTTCGCATTACCAAGAGACTAGCTGATGCAATAGAACCCTCGGATGAGTCATAAGCCATGGGTCATCGACCGTGTCGTAACATTCACAGAGCTTTGACACACACTGAGGCTTGACATGAAGGTTGCATCACGCTACGCTTTACAATAAGGCTTTGATCAGCACCAACCAAACCCACCCTCTTGCTAATCCAACACTGTTTCCATTAATTCATAACTTAACCGACAATGCAGTGCCCCAATGTGCCATGAAGTGACAATGAATGATGATCAGACGCAAACCAGCTCATTTTCGCACTGTTGTTTTCAACTTCTTCAGGTTTATTCGGCTGTGAGGCTGGTTATATTGAGTTGTCAGAGGCGTTGTATGCGCATCATGACGTGTGGGTAGAGTGACGAGTAGTGACATGCGATCGTCCAAGTATCAACAAGGGTAAAGGGCGGCGGTTTCGTTTAAGCAGAGGGTCAGGCAAGACCCTCCTCCACTGCCCACTTCCGTAGTTGATTGCATTTTGAGAACTCGTCAATAGTAAGTATGGTTTTGGCGTGGTAGCAGCCATCTGTTCTCTCCCGAACGCACCGCATCGCATTTGAGCTGGATCAATCGGTCGTGATTGCAGCCCCACTGACCAGAGTAGGATTGCAGGTCCTTACGAGGCACTCGTCACATGCGATGATTTTGTTCATGATTCAGTGAAATCGGTCAGCAATATCGATTCGGAGCAGGCGGCTTTTGGAGCTGAAAGTCATGGGAAGAGTCATTGCTCGATTGTAAGCCTCGACTACCCATTCGTAAGTGATCTGCCAGTGAATGGGTGTCTGGAGCAGTAAGTAGTGAAACGAAGATAAAGCATGACGGTTTTGATAATAGTGGCTATATACATTCCTGCTTATCATATGCTTTCGCATTCCTCCATCGATGCGACACGACGCGACGCAACGCACTATCGTTGGCCATGATTTCAGTCATGAGGCGAGAAGAGGACAGCGAAATTAGGACTTCAGAGTCTCATTCTGCCTCTCCAACAACAAGACTGACTGACTGACTGACAGTTGTAATTAGATTTGCATTTCCCAAGCTGCCCATCGCTATCCAATCCAGAGAGAAGGAATTAGGAATTCCTCTTGTTTCTCTGAATGGGACTCGAACAGCGATGTGGTAGAAAAGACTACAAATAGATCTTGTACATTTCATATTCACATGCTGCATTTCTTGTAAATACTAACGACTTGGCGAACTGTTGCAATATCGCTCCTACCACGAAGAAAGCGTTTAAATTTGCACAGTAACAGAGCTGGACACAAGGTACGGTGAACTGAAGTAGGCGTCTGGCCTACTTGGTCCCTTGGAAAGATGTGAGAGACGCTCCCTAAATCTTTCTTTTTTGGCTTTCTGGGGCCAGTAGAGGCGAAAATGCAAGTCCATTAAGGGTTGAGAGTCACGGTGAAATAGTAAGGCCCATCAGGCGCAAGTGAAGACACTGACCCTTTGCAGAACATGGATTCGGACTTGAACACCAATGTTCGACTCTGCTGCATGCTTGTGATCTAGTCATGTCAATATTGGCATAAATTATAACAAAGTTCAAGATTATAAGTTGTTAATTTAAAGCGTTTGGATAGAGGACAGACAGGGGCGGATTAAAGAAGGGTGACCCTTATGGGAAGGCTGCGTTGAAAGCAATGGCGAGGAAGCAAATAAAACAAGCTTTGCTCTTTGTTTATTGTTAAGCAATGTAATCCTCCATTTGCCTACCGCCATGTTTCATTTTCGCTGCCATCAATTCGTTAAACGGCGATTTCTATAATAAAATTCCGGATCCATCACGAGCACGTAGCAGCCGCATTTTGATGCTTATCGCAACAAATGGTAGTGCGATCAGTATTTCCACTTGCTCCTACACACACAAGTCGTTAATGCTCGTCCAAATAAACTAGCCTTATCCTGCCGACGACGAAGCGAAGCAATCGCAAGTTATCCCTTCTGCGGCGGAGTAAAATAAACTCAATGGGTTGAAGGCAGTTCGATACGTTTTTGCTTCTGTCTCTTCTCCAAGGACCACGCGAGTGCCGCAAAGCTATCAAGGCAAATTATTGAGGGTATTTGGAAGGAATCAAACACATTTCTGCTCTTTCCTCGACTGTTCCGGCATCACGTTCTCTTAGCTCTGCATCAATGAAGCCCATCAATTTCTAGGTAGCAGAGAATATCACCTGCAGCTAACAAAGGGTTATGTAAATTCTTTTTACCATTAGCGATTTTTTGCTTTTGACCCAGACATCATTTGCAGCGCCTCAACAGGAGGCGATATTGAGTGAGTCTGTCAAGTCCGCCACTACCGGTGCTATGAAGTCACCATTTTAAAGGAGAAGGGATGTTACTACCATCAGAACGCTCTTTCAAGAAGTCTATCCAGTTGCTATTTTTATTTTTTTTGTTCAACTTGTCAACCAACTCATCAATTGGGCAAGCAATCAGCAATTTTCACTCTAAGGGGGTGAGAATAAGCCTCCCTCCCATCATTCAACCCCTTGTCAACACGACTAGTGAGAGTTAACATTGCAACATCCCCCTTCATGAGCCTCGCACTTAAACTAGCTCTCATTAGTAATCATGTTGTTTACGCAGTCAACAGTAAACTATGAGCAGGCTCTCGATGACACGAAAGTAAATTTTGTGCATTGCACTTAGTGCTGCTTCTGCTGAAATTGCGGTTGCACTTGCCAAACTCACGACAGTTTGCAGCCAACGCATTTTCATGACCAACTTATGCTCAAATCGAATTAATCAGCATGGTTTGATGTTGCGCGTTCTTCTGCCTTCCCAATCGGTAGGTCGTGGTGACAGACTATATCTCTCAACGCAGCAACACTTGCCGGTGTGCACCCATCTCAACGTCGTTTTGTCTAGCGTATGGATCTAACACGGAAGAGAGTATTTTGGAGTCCTTATCACTGCAAAAAACATCTGAACTCCTGTGTTTACAGGAAGCGTTATTTAAGCATTGATCAAACTACGCGTTCACACTAGAGAATGTGGACAATTCATGACCTCCTTGTCAACTCTATTCAGGCGAATAAATAGGCAGAGAATGTCACCAGTCTGCTATTTGGGGTAAATGTTGTCTGCTCATGAGTTGGTCTGAAACTCACCACTGCTAAGGATCCATGGGAGTTTAACTTATCATGTTTCAAAACTGCTGATACGATAAATGTCTCAGAATGGGTGGATATCCATGTAGGGACAACACTAGAACATTGCTGCTTAGTGGAGGAAAGTCCAGAGTTTGACTAGTGGTTGCCCTCATGCAACGCACTTTCTCGCTTCCTTGGCCAGACAATGCATTAAGCGTTCGACGCTGGACCGATGGTTTCGCATCACAAAGAGACTAGCTGATGCAATAGAACCCTCGGATGAGTCATAAGCCATGGGTCATCGACCGTGTCGTAACATTCACAGAGCTTTGACACACACTGAGGCTTGACATGGGGGTTGCATCACGCCACGCTTTACAATAACGCTTTGATCAGCACCAACCAAACCCACCCTCTTGCTAATCCAACACTGTTTCCATTAATTCATAACTTAACCGACAATGCAGTGCCCCAATGTGCCATGAAGTGACAATGAATGATGATCAGACACAAACCAGCTCATTTTCGCACTGTTGCTTTCAACTTCTTCAGGTTTATTCGGCTGTGAGGCTGGTTATATTGAGTCGTTAGAGGCGTTGTATGCGCATCATGACGTGCGAGTAGAGTGACGAGTAGTGACATGCGATCGTCCAAGTATCAACAAGGGTAAAGGGCGGCGGTTTCGTTCAAGCAGAGGGTCAGGCAAGACCCTCCTCCACTGCCCACTTCCGCAGTTGATTGCATTTTGAGAACTCATCAATAGTAAGTATGGTTTTGGCGTGGTAGCAGCCATCTGTTCTCTCCCGAACGCACCGCATCGCTTTTGAGCTGGATCAATCGGTCGTGATTGCAGCCCCACTGACCAGAATAGGATTGCAGGTCCTTACGAGGCACTCGTCACATGCGATGATTTTGTTCATGATTCAGTGAAATCGGTCAGCAATATCGATTCGGAGCAGGCGGCTTTTGGAGCTGAAAGTCATGGGAAGAGTCATTGCTCGATTGTAAGCCTCGACTACCCATTCGTAAGTGATCTGTCAGTGGATGGGTGTCTGGAGCAGTAAGTAGTGAAACGAAGATAAAGCATGACGGTTTTAACAATAGTGGTTATATATATTCCGGTGAGGGAGCACCGTTCAAAATTGACCTGCTGGACCTGTTTCTTGATGCTTGTGTACCATGGAATTGTTTCTGGATAGCGAAGTGCCGTCAAGGCGTGCTGGTCCGATGCCTTACAAAGATCCACTTTGCAGTGTAACTGATTCACTAACGCCTGCACAATCCAATCTGCCACCAGGATGCGATTTCTACAAGTGATTGATAAAGAAGAGGAGTGGAATACCTATTCATTGTTTTGTCAGGTGAGTGCGAGGGAACAGTGAAGGATAGCACCATGAATAAACATAATCCCATGCTTCTCCGTTCCATGCATATACGATTAAAGTGGATAAGAGGGAGTGAAGTTAAAATCATGATTTTAGCTCCCAGGGCATACCAACACAAACGCACACGGATCCGATACCTTAATTCGGTCCTTTTCCACGATTAAAGAAAGAACTTTCACTTAGCTCACTCATTGTTCCGCATGACGTGTCATTGTCATGATTCTCACGTCCTCACCGGATTGCCATCCTTCCGTCATCAATGGCGCTGACCCTAACACATGTTTAATTCCAGCACACCGAAACGTTTTAAGTATAAAGCCGTCAAATCGGTAAGAATAATTCTCATTTACGAACAATGGGCGATTAGTAATGCGATGTAGAATTTGCAGTTGAAGGTTGGTACAGCATTGGAGTGACGTCAAGTTGTCCATTGGCTTCTTATGGCTTCAATCACGAGGTGTTCGTTCTAAGCAATCATAATAAAATAGACATGGGCATGTAAGAGAGCCAAAGAATTACATTCTCCACTTACGCCAAAAGACCGAACGGCTGACAACCAACTGACGGGTCCACAGACTGCCGCTAATAGACAACGTCCATTTTACCTTCCGTTCCAATGGGCAGTTGGTATCTCTTTAGTTGAATCAAGCCCAATCCATGCACCTCAATTGGTCTTAAGCCACAATCTGATGCAGCCATGCAAACATCTCTACCCACTCTCGCACCAACAATAAGGAAATGAATAGATGGACCTCTGTCAGCTCTATGTTTGTGTACACTGGCTAAGCGTGAGAAGAAAGGCGTGGCTCCAGTTTCCTTCCCCGTCAAACGCAGATGAGGCGGTTCGTGGAATGAGACATAGTGTCATTAAAGAGGTTGGCATTAAATTAAGCCAAAAGTATTGTAAGAATGATTCATGCAAAATGAATGAGAGGTGGACTGAATTGACAGGACATAGTGTGTGGCGGATTGTGTGAGCATAAGCCAGTTTACAGCATTCCATGTCATCGGACAAGGGGGAGTCATTCGGGCCATGGTGATTGCGCGACCTTCCAACCACACGACACGAAACGAAACGAACCAACGTGGCAGCACCATTGTGAATTTAGTTCCACTGCATCTTCCTTCCCTTCTGCATTGCCAGTATTTAGCCTCGTCACCCCAGACTTACAGTCAACCTACGCTAGCATTCTCCCAAAATGGTGGGCACCAGCAACCCCTATTTACATCTCCTTGTCGCTTTATCCTCACTAACTCTTGTTTACTGCTTCCTATGACTCTTCTACAATTACAATTCCCTTATTCCATTTTCATGGCACTCACGATGGCATACTTTCGTTTCACTTTAGGAACAGAGCGAAATCACTGACTCTCCAGCTGAATTAGCACCCAAGCCATGCGAATTCCCTGATGTGGAGGACACAGTGAATGCCTGCAATGCCATTCCCAACTGGTGATTGAAACTATCAAGACGACGACCAACCGAAGCAAAGAGCCGTCGCAGCAATAATTAGAGGCGGCTAGACAAACACCTCTGTTGCCGCTTGCTTTCACAAAACTCACCATATATCGATGGAAACTTACTACCTGCAATTGAAAATCGCTTAAAAACGAGGTCTTTTCCACAGCATTTAATTCATGCAAGTGGATTCTCTCCTCAGCAGCCCATTAAGTGATGCTTCATATTCAACGCTATATGCAGTATTTCTCCAAGCTCTATAAACAGAGATATCACCGGGCAGTCTGCTCCATATCTTATGAATACTATCGAGTTAAAAACAGCAACCACTATACTCATGCAAATGGGAAAGGCGGCACAATGTATTATAATGAGCTTGGAAGAAGGAAATCAAAGGTGATATTATGGACTACGACTGCTACGCGTTCCTGATGGATCCAAAATTTCTTTCCAGGGATCAGCCACTCTGCCTCCCGGATGCTATCAAGCTGCATCAAATGTTAATCATAGCAATCTTGCCACACAGTTTCGACAATGCAATTAATAATATGCAACTCTTTGCGAAGTTTACAGCGAGTTTCATCAGCTTTGAGGATTGTTTACTTGGCACTACTGTGGTGGATTGACGACTGTGATGAGTCAAGCGACCTGAAGTCTGACAGGCTGACTTAGCGGAGTTACTGCAATCGCCTATTACGGATTCCAATTGAGAACCACCCACAGGAGCCGCCAGAACAGAGACTCAAACTTTTCTGAGACTCACTCTTCTCTTTTTCAACGATATAAGTGGTTCTTAGCTCAAATTTTGTCGGCTTACATGGTACCTGTGTCCAGTTCCTTTACAAAGGCTTCGTTCCTACAGCACACGAGACATGGGCAGCTGCCTGTGAAGAGGACTGCCGACTTTAGTGCAGATTCAGTAGGTAAGACCTGCAGTGACTTTGATAATTGCATGATCTAGTCTTTGGTCGGTTCTTCCACCAGCTGATACACTTCCACCCGGCGAATATCCGACGTGGATCTGATTGGCTGTCAGCTCTGTCCACCATCGCCAATGTCTATCACGGGTAAGCTGTTCGAAGAGTCCATCTAGATAGATCATGGCTAGCTGAAGCTCAGAAGATAGCACTGCGAACAACGCAAACGCCTCCCTTCTGCTTCTTCGTGAGTGCAAACGAGACTTTCCGAAATAACCAAGATGAAATTAGGGACTTAAGAATGGGATTCTATTTTGAATTTGGACACATTTTGAATTCATCATCTCTTGCTGCTGGCATTTCGTCTCCTAATGAACCATACCTGTCCGATGTGATTCGATGCCATTCTTGAAGTTAAGAGACAAGAGTGGTATTGCACGGCTGTTTTCCTAGTTTTGCACAACGCGAAAGAACCGGTTTGTCAAAACCAATACCTATTGCATTCAACTACAGTCAGTCCCTTTCCATGTGGTTCAACCAAACAGGAAATGTAAAAATGGTGGTATTCTCTTCCTCCTTCTGTGTGTTTAAGGTTTTTCAGGTATAGAGCAGTGGTTATGTTAAATGAGAAGCTTAGTTTCATTCCGCTTTGAATGGCTTTACCAATTTTCCTTTTCCACAGCCGTAGGAAAGGGTTTTGTAAACTTCGCACAATATTGGGCATAGTGTGTCATTGTAGGGTTTCCTACATCCCCACTGGATTACTATCCTTTCCTTATCAATAATACTGACACTCACGGATGTTCTATGTTGGTCCACAATAATATTATTTGGTTCAAAGACACACTGATTTTGACCGAATAGATCTTCATCTCAAACCAATAGGCAATGAACGATGGGGCCTGTAGATTTGCTTTAAATGTTTGCAGAGCATTCGAGTGATATCTAATTTGAATTGGCGCATAAATAGGTAATGCCATCAGTGGTCGCAGGAATATCACGCCTTGAGTGACACTTCGTACCATTTGATTGTGGTATCATGTCCATCTTTAGGCTGATAAAGGAAACATGGACTAGCTGAGGTCATTCCAAATTAGTTTCCTTCTGCTATGACTTTGGAAATCTTAAATAGGATAGTTACTTTTGACACGTCTTTAGACTCTGAGTCGAAGCTGCGTCTTGCAAAAGTTGGCAAAGGCCTCAGGTTGGCGTTATGCTTGCGAACATCTCTGCTGTATGCGGGAATATTAGTTCAGTTGATTGAGGAATAAGGCCAATCTATGCGGTTTGTATTCTTCTGTGTGTGGCACCTGTACAGCTAAGGCACAATCATGCACATAGCCTGTGTGTACACAGACAATGGGTTACCTAAACATGAGAGAGCTTTTGGTAAATTAAACCTATGGAATTTTGAGTCTCAGCATGTTTCCCATTCGAATCAGGATTGCAAGTCTATCCTGATGTGATCTTAGTGTCAAATGGATCGGCGCAGACATCTTTGATAACAATTGCATCTTTGTAATAGGAAGGTGAATCAGCCACATTTTGGATAGAAAGAGATGAAGGGTCTAAATAGAGTAGATGGTTAGGGCGCAGGTTTAGCTAGGCTCAAAGCTAACCGCGTTGAAGCAGGGCAGTGGAATGTCGGCATGTTGAAAGCAAACACCTTCAGCCTGAAAAAGCGTTGCAGATATATACCACCTTCAAAACATCGAGGAATGGCATAATTTTGGTGACAATTTAAGCCAAGGGTTAGAAATTTTGCGATTGAACTATTTCGTGCCAAAATTATTAAAAAGCATACCATCGTCTTTGATTTGGAAACTAGGAATAAAAAATGTGGTGTATAATATTTAGAGGAGAAAGAGTGTGGCTTGATGGAAGCAAAGAAAGAAGCGATGGTGAATTGAGACACCCGAAGCCTGCCATTACCGAGGGACGTGCGCATGGATAGTCTGCATGGCAGAAACGACGAGGGCTACGTAACATGCTCCTGGAGGAAGGATTAAACTGATCTCACTGCGATGTCTACACATTGTACCATTTCGTGCTACCTAGATTTAATCACGCCTTCAATCTGCGACTTTACAACTTGACTATCTGATTTCCGGATGTCACGCGATGCTTCTTCGTCGTAAAAATGCCACAACTCAGGCCAGACATGGCGTCTAAGCACCAAACGTGGTGATCAAAGACCTCACCATGCCACCTTTGCATAAACACACACGCATTAATAGAGGCAGTTTGTGATGCAACGCTTGTATTTCTGTTTCCATCATGTTACTACTGCTCCGCGCGCTTCATATGCAGTCGTCCTAATGGATGAATTGAAGCGAATATTTGCCGAAGCAGGAAGTGAAGCAAGAAATGATGCGCGATTCGCGTACAGAAGACGTTGTAACGGCCTAATTTTTGCCTCATTTCATATAAGTTGCTGATGCTACTCCCTATTTGCCTTTTTGCTATATCATAGATACAAAATGACCTAAAACTCTAACAAGGTAGGCTGACACCTTTGCGGCAGTGCCTGCAACAAATCTGCTTCTCACTATTTCAAGCATAATTTGTGTGCCCTTCGAATCCTTCTCCTGGCGAACGTGTCACATTAGCCATCAAACAAACCTACGCTAAATGTTTTAAGGCCACTAAATTCCGTGACAAAGGAAAGATAGATGCGTCACAATAAAAGGGCTATATTTGAGTCAGTAAAACAGGAAAATCAACATTTGTGGAAGTAGCACTGATGCCCTTGAACCACAGGTCGTAGTGGATACATTGTGACAGCTCCCTTACATTAAGAAGTGCCCAACAGCAAGAGGCTTGGCGCAACATATTTGCCGGTGAGGGCCCATCATGTATACGCAGCCGCCGCACTCATGGAGTCTATGCGATAAGGAACACGAATCGCCTACCAAACAAGGCAAAACGTGCATAACATTTGCATAAATACAGCCGTTTATACAGTGTGGAGAAATGAAGTGGGTCACGATAAAACAAGAGGCAAGTTGATTGTCTGTCGGTGAGAAAAATCGACCAAGTCGGTTGAAAATGCTAAAAGCACTCATTCGCTCCCTAAGATACCCAACATCCGGGAACGGATCTTGATTGACAATACTGCTTATTGAGCCAAATTTGAAGTCCAGACGTAGCAAATGTTTGGCATTATCAGCAGCATTAGAATGGGATCCAGAGATAGTGAAGTAAACAGGGACGGCTAAAAATTACCATGCTAGAAAGCTGATGGGGTGGGCTGACTGTATGACAGAGATGACGAGGCTTAAACACAGTGGCCATGGAATGGAGATTACATTGACCTCACAATACCGTTGGCACACTGGGTTGTTTAGCATCGTTTTATGTGAAAGTCGCGCGATCGCCTCACCTCGACTGATTGTTCATCGACGTCCGATACAAACAGATCAAACGCGGTGCAGAGAGTACGAACGTTTGCTAGTGCGGTAGACCTGGCATAGGGAGTGGTGCACGGACCTCAAATGAAGGCAGAAGCGGTTGATTTTGTATACGGGGAGTTGAAAATCTCCACAGGGTTGCTAGAAGGTGATACTGTCAATAAATCCAGCAGGTCTTTCAATACTAAACTCGGAAGTGTCGCACGTTGTTTTCTCATATCCCATCAATTGTCCGCCGGAAGCCACTTCCGGTTGTAGGATTTGGCTTGAAGCAAACGAAATTATTCTGGCAGTCTTCAACCCATTTTGGTCAATTCATTTCCCATCGGACTATCAACTACGGTCCCGCGCTTCATTCTGACCCAATTTCGATCTCCCAACTGTATCAACAACTCCATATCTGCCCCATTTATCCCGCGTTTTACGTTGACGAAACACTGATTCGTGCTCCAAATTGTAGAGATCTCATCGATATCCCATGTAAGGACGATAAGCTCATTGATAGCCGCAACATCCTGCACACGTTATACCTTGATAAGGTTGATCCTAACGTTAAGCAAAATGTACCGTCGTTGGTGACATGGAAATGATGTAAAGCGATCGTGATGGCACAGGACACAAAGTAAACATTAGATGCAAAATGCGTAAAAAAAAGGGACGAGAAGTAAATAGAGACTACCAAGATATACCATTTTGGGAAGACGCTATTCTGGATTGACCGGGTGGCAGAGGTGTCGTGGTTTAAATACTGATACATTGACGACGATTGCATGTCGAAAGTGGCGTTCATGCACTAACTCTCATCAGACGCAGCTGAAATCACTGATCCTGAGCAGAACTTGAACTGCTATACACTATTCACCCCTCCTGTAGAAAATATGCCATTAATAGTCAAATCTGAAAAAAATTTTAACAGTTGATTTTTACTCAATCCTCTTTATGAGTTGAATACTGAAGCAGGCTTCCATGGGCAACTATGTTCCCGATGTAGAAAGTGGGAACTTCGAGCAGGGCTTGCAAGAGATAGAATTTGTAGGTATTCTCCCTTTACTTTTGCTGCTAATAGTGCTAGAAAATCATTTCTTTCCCACGCTGTTGTCTAAATTACTGGGCGGACGGTCCATTAGCTCCGTTGCTCTCAACAGCTCCATTGCTTTGAGAGTCAGGCTGAATCTTTTCATATTATTATAATAATATCAAAGAATTATAACGAACGTGGTTGCTATAAGCACAAACGTTGACGGAATTGGATTGCAAGCACGCGCAACACGGAAAGTATTTGTGTCCGAGTCCAAGTGCAAGTGCGAACGCAAGTTTGTGTTCTACTCATGGTGAGTGATCCCAGTTGCATGTAACCAACGTGAGTGTTTGACTGTAACTCTCAACCTTCAGCATTTTAAGTCGTTATCATCAACTCGTCTCCTCGCTACCCAAATCAGAGAGGAAGGGGAGAGACATTCATCTGACGATAATCTGTGGAAGTGGAAGAGGAAATCCAATGGGAGGTGACAACGGGTGAGGTGACCGGTAAGATATATCCAAGGTAGCTTTACACCATGTTTCGCTTTGGCTGTCGCCTTTACAGCACGTGCCATTACTTTGTCAGCAGCAAAATCTAAAGGACATTGCAAATAAAGTGAAGCGAGTTGTCAGAAAAAGCATTTGTCCATTCATCCAGCACAATGGTATGCTTTCACTTCTGCAGCTATACTTCCTTATCGTGAAAGCAACGATGACTCTCCTGAGGTCAGAAATTCGGAGATATGCGCTGTGTTGTACTGATCGCTGACCACAAATCCTCCATTCCACCAATGGGGATCGACTTGTTTCTGTGAAGACGACTGGCGAACATGAGATGGGTTGCTGTGACAACTCAGTGGTATATGGGAGCTGCTAAGTAGAGCCTGTGTGAGAGATGAGAGTGTCATCTGCGATGGCAATCCAATTTCTCGGACCGCGCTATATTTCCTTTTGTAATCTGCAAAAGGCATACAGCTCCAACTTATCTGAGCAGTCTGTTGTGACAGTGCAACGGTCGAACTGTAGAGAGGTGTGGTAGGAGTTTTCAGTAATATACAAGGCGGCGTTAATGCCTACAATGGTAGGCGAATAAGGCAATTGATGTAGAAATTGGAATGCAAATTAAAGCATAGCCAATGCCAAAACTCGGATTAATGCATGATAGCTGTTGGTGTAGATGTCACCCCATCAAGCAGTGCAGACCAACGGCCTGCGATTTTCGCAACGTCTGCGACAGCTTGTTCACAAAATGCGACAGCGGTTTGAACAGACAAACAACTCGAACTATGAGATCATCACCTCCATGCATTGGAAACGGAAGTGCAAATGTCAGCCAGATTCAACAAGACTTAAATAGATGAGCAGTGAGGATTGTGCAAGCATGGAGGCAGACGCGAAATGACGAGATGGAAGTAGTGTTCGTCGTCTCACTTCCTTATTGCCTACTCAATCAAGGTGTGGCAGATGATCTGATGGGCTGCGAATCGCGTTCAGATCAGATGGTGTGGCGAAACATTTGCACGATTGGTGTGCTATAAATGCCACTTTAGTTGGAAGCAAGTGATGATCGAGTGAGTCTGCGTTACGTGCTGCAGCATGTCAGTCAGTCAGTTGGCTAGCATTGATGCGCATATGTGGAAAGGAGGAACGGGAAACCCAAATTGTGCGCTAGTGCGGTTGCGCATCACGAGGATGGAGGCGTGCGAATGCATGTGATGATGAATCCTCAAATGAACTGCGTCGCAACGCTAAAGTGTAGACTGCTGTTGTTGTGCGATCGAGACCAATGATGAGTGGGTAGCAGAAAGTGGCGCCATTCCAGATGGACCGCTACCTAGGGAGTGTCGAATTTCCTACAGTTTGGTGAGATGATAATGCATGTGAGCAAGTAGACCTCTTCCGATGTGTTTATGGAAGACCTGCTAACAGGCACACGGTTCTGCACATAGCTATTTACGCTTGGTGGGTGGGAGGCGCTTGACGCACACAAAGCATTCATTCAATGCTCATGCAATAGTTTCTGGGTTAGAGTTCATGGACACTTGAAAGAACGCATCATCACGATTAGAGTATGTGCCTATAATGTTGTAAGTGCAAGAAGTCTTGACTGTCACAGCGTCGCATGGAATGCACTTCGAATGCTACGACACTCACTTGGCAGCATATATGACTGCGCGAGAACTCGGAGGACGAGTTGAAGACTGGTAGCGCATTTTCATGACCAAGTTATGCTCAAATCGAATTAACCAGCATTGTTTGATGTTGCGCGTTCTTCTGCCTTCCCAATCGGTAGGCCGTGGTGACAGGCTATATCTCTCAACGCAGCAACACTTGCCAGTGAGCACCCATCTCAACGTCGTTTTGTCTAGCGTATGGATCTAACGCGGAAGAGAGTATTTTAGAGTCCTTATCACTGCAAAAAAACTTCTGAACTCCTGTGTTTACAGGAAGCCTTATTTAAGCATTGATCAAACTACGAGTTCACACTAGAGAATGTGGACAATTCATGACCTCTTTGTCAACTATTTTCAGGCGATTGAAAAGGTGGAGGATGTCACCAGTCTGCTATTTGGGGTAAATGTTGTCTGCTCATGAGTTGGTCTGGGACTCACCACTGCTAAGGATTCATAGGAGTTTAATTTATCATGTTTCAAAACTGCTGATACGACAAATGTCTCAGGATGCGTGGATATGCATGTAGTAGCAACACTAGAACATTGTTGCTTAGTGGAGTAAAGTCCAGAGTTTGACTAGTGGTTGCCCTCATGCAACGCACTTTCTCGCTTCCTTGGCCAGACAATGCATTAAGCGTTCGACGCTGGACCGATGGTTTCGCATCACAAAGAGACTAGCTGATGCAATAGAACCCTCGGATGAGTCATAAGCCATGGGTCATCGACCGTGTCGTAACATTCACAGAGCTTTGACACACACTGAGGCTTGACATGGGGGTTGCATCACGCCACGCTTTACAATAAGGCTTTGATCAGCACCAACCAAACCCACCCTCTTGCTAATCCAACACTGTTTCCATTAATTCATAACTTAACCGACAATGCAGTGCCCCAATGTGCCATGAAGTGACAATGAATGATGATCAGACACAAACCAGCTCATTTTCGCACTGTTGTTTTCAACTTCCTCAGGTTTATTCGGCTGTGAGGCTGGTTATATTGAGTCGTTAGAGGCGTTGTATGCGCATCATGACGTGTGATTAGAGTGACGAGTAGTGACATGCGATCGTCCAAGTGTCAACAAGGGTAAAGGGCGGCGGTTTCGTTTAAGCAGAGGGTCAGGCGAGACCCACCTCCACTGCCCACTTCCGCAGTTGATTGCATTTTGAGAACTCATCAATAGTAAGTATGGTTTTGACGTGGAAGCAGCCATCTGTTCTCTCCCGAACGCACCGCATCGCTTTTGAACTGGATCAATCGGTCGTGATTGCAGCCCCACTGACCAGAATAGGATTGCAGGTCCTTACGAGGCACTCGTCACATGCGATGATTTTGTTCATGATTCAGTGAAATCGGTCAGCAATATCGATTCGGAGCAGGCGGCTTTTGGAGCTGAAAGTCATGGGAAGAGTCATTGCTCGATTGTAAGCCTCGACTACCCATTCGTAAGTGATCTGTCAGTGGATGGGTGTCTGGAGCAGTAAGTAGTGAAACGAAGATAAAGCATGACGGTTTTGATAATAGTGGCTATATACATTCCTGTGAGGAAACACCGTTCAAAATTGACCTGCTGGACCTGTTTCTTGATGCTTGTGTACCATAGAATTGTTGCTGGATAACAAAGTGCCATCATGGCGTGCTGGTTCGATGCCTTACAAAGATCTACTTTGCAGTGTAACTGATTCACTAACGCCGCCACAATCCAATCCGCCACCACGATGCCATGCCCTAACCGACTACCTGCACTGACTAATGGCAGTGCGTAAAACCAACTCTTTCCACCCAAATGATGGCAAGTGTTCCGCTAGCAGCAATTTGAGCTAAGCACTCCACATATTCATCTATCTATTCTGCCTTCGAATGACTACTCCACTTCCCCATCAAACATCAAGTGAGAACTGCAGTCACACAGAGAACATTTGTAGTAAACATCGAAGAGTGAACGATTATCACACGAACCAATTAGGGAGGGAGGAGGGTCCTTCTGCAGAAGGGAATAGACTACTAACGAACAACTGTTGTGCCAACAGTAGCATCGCATTCACGCAATGTCTACAAGGGGGTTCGAACGCGCAGTATCGACCAGTAGATTGAGTGGCATGATGTCATTGGAGAGACGCGAATTAATCTTGTCCAGCTTCGTGGAGTCCAAATTGATCAGGGTTTTCGCGATGTTTGGCGCCATATCGAGCGCTTCGACGACTTCATGTGCATCCGAGATGCGAATCACCTCATCAATGAGGGGTATTTTGGCGCGCACCAATTCTAGCTCCTCGTCTGTGAATATGAGCCTGCCAAGTGGAATTGCCTCCACCTCCTTCTCCTCATCGTCTGCAGGATGCTCCACCTCCACCTCCTGCTCCTCCGTTGCATTGGCCACTGGCGCTGCAGTCGTCATTGCTGCTGCAGGTGCATACTTCGCGAGCGAGGGCACTTTGGCCACAAGAGCTTTCACCACCTCGGCATCCATGCCCCTCATGAATTCGTCAATGTTGGAGAGCTTGTGGAAGACCTCCTTCAATGTGGTTGAGGGCAGATGGCAGAGGAGTGCACCAAATTTGGGCACATGCTGAGCGACGTATTGAAGGGTGCTCGCCTCCATGTTGGTCAGAAGAGCTGACAGGTTCTGATGGTTCTCCACTACGTACTGAACGAAGCGTGGATCCAAGGTTAACAAGACATTGGCAAAGCGAGGCGAAATATTTGGCAGAGTGGACAAAATGTCATAAATGTAATTGATGGCTATGAATTGGAGTGTATTGTACTCGAGAGTAGAAGGCTCTGACGTTGTCGCGGTAGTGGGCTCCGCAGTGGTGGAGGTAGGCGCCGAAGTAGTAGCAGCAGTTATTGGCGTCGTAGTAGCAGTGGTAGCAGGAGTAGTGGTGGCGGTGGTGGTGGTGGTAGTCATGGCAGGCTTTGATGTCTTAGCCACAGACCGTTCCTTCACAGCATCGCACTTCCTGCCAACACACTTCTGGCTGTGCGCATGAGGCATCTCACCATTACCACCACCATCACCATCACCACCCACGTGAGGCTCGACACCGAACAAGATGCTGTCGATGTTCGGCACGCTGGCGACGATGGATTGAAGAAGTGCAGGATCCATGCTTGCCACCACATCGTGGATGTTTGGCATCCATGAAACTATAGCTTGTAGAGCGTAAGGGTCCATGCTGGCGGCGTAAGCGCCGAATCCCGGCACGTACACCAGAGCAGATTGCAGCAGTGCAGGATCCACTGACATGAGGAGTTGACGCAAGTTGGGCATATTGAGCAGCATTGATTGGAGAAGAGCTGGATTCACAGTGTATACTAAAGTGGAATGGAGTGGGGATGGGGGCTGCGACTGCACCGGAGGAGGATAAATGATGTGCTCAACATGACCAGTCACGGGGTCATACACGCTGCTCCTCGCAAGCGAATACTCCTGCTCCCCGTTCGGCAACGCGCGCATTGGCACATTGTTGTCTTGCATGAACTTGATCAGCGCTAGAGCATCATCTCCCCGTACCTCACCCACTTTGACCCATTCGGCACCCAAATCACTGCACAGTCCACTCGAAGCACAACTCCTCCTCCTCCACCCTGATGGATGGCATTTGCCGTGCTTGCATGCGCGCCAGTGGTCACGGTTGGCAGCGTAGCAGCCTTGCTTGCTGACGGCGCCACTGTCCCTTGCCTCCTGCATGGCCTTCTGCGAAAGGACGGTGTGTCCACCACCACCACCACCACACAACGACGGTAATTGTGGTAATTTTGGGTAACCAAAACCACCAACTGTGAGGCAGACCAGCGCAACTACCACAACAACAGCCAGCCGCATCGCGACGATATGATGCTCCTCAACTATGCTGCGTCTTTTTATACACCCATGTGAAAGGTGACCATTGGTTCCCTCGTCATGTCACGCCTCGCTCGCCCCCCTCCCATCCATCCATCCGTCCATCCGTCAGTCATGGTGTCCTCACCTTCCACCCCTTCCCCCCTTTACTGCGAGCGGCCTTACAACGTGACGATTCGCCACGTACTATGAAACACGTGATGTGTCACGCCATTTGGCGTGTAAAGCATGAAACACACAAAATTGTGGCCACCTCTAATATTCTACTAGAATTGTTGAAATCCCACCATGCACTTACCAAGTGAGCGCATTCATAACCAATGATTTACTGGGTCTATGCAGACCAACGGCCACATCCACCTCATCATGCATACCTTAGTCTTATCCTGTCCCAAGGCTTCAATCGGTAGACTGCCACTGTCTCGGGAATGCGGAGATCTGCTTACTATTGAGGCGCTGTGCAATCTCGCAAGCCTCACTTGCTATGTCCTTGGCACGAATGCTTTTCCTAATGCGCATCTTCGCGATGACGTGAGACGTGCACTTAGTGTCAACTGAGAATGCTCATGCAGTCATCACCGCATCTGTTGGTGATTTCGCCTCATTGACATTGGGCACGACTGTCGTGGGACCTCCTCATCCACCAATGCAACCGCCTCCACGTTAGAGGCGTGAGACCAGCAACTCTGCACCAATCACCCTTCTTTTGGTCATTTCACTTTATTTGGGATGTTTGGGATGCAGTCTTGTTCCTACTGAACAACACTGTGAGGAGTCAGGAAATGGGCAAGAGAACTAAACGAAGGGTCAAAAGGCGACATGTGCATGCTCAAGTAGCATGAAGCACTGCCACCAAGAGAGATGCTGCGGCGCCGCACTACTCACATTTCAGTCACGTTGGCTCATTGGCTCATACTCACGTGACATGGTGAGGGTGGAGTTTGCTCGATCAACACTTGCTGACGATTGTGCAATGAACGTGAGTAATATGAAGCCTGAGATATCCGGGCGATGAGTCATCCGACTGCTCCATCTGGTCAGCTGAGTTGGACTTCGTTCGCAAACCAACCCGTGCAGCTGCGAAACCTAGTTTGTGTACGGAGAGAACGGGGTGAGGAGGTGGATTTTTGACGTCAACCACCACTTTGATGTCGGGACGTTTCACGTCTAGATGACAATGTCCTCATCCCTGTCGTTACGCGAACAGACATTCTGCCTCCGTTATTGGAGTAGGGCTTAATAGGGGAAGCAATATGAGCCCCGTTGAAAGAACTAAATCAGGTTGTACCGTGACGACAGCGTTGCACGAAGTTGCATTGTCACAATCAGAGGGTTTGACCATCATGGCAATCCACTTCGTGGCGAAATGAGAGGATTCGGCCACCACCGCAGCCCGAGTATCAAAAAGCCTAATTGTGCAAGAGTGAAGCAGCCTCAGTTTGCAACTCCTCAATTATGCTAACAGGTGCAGTGAGCTAGCAGCGTCAAAATGGGAGGCAATTTGGTTACTTTTTAGGCCTTAAATTAAACAGCCCTGGCATGAGGACGGAAATGGTTGAGCCTTTGTTTGGGGAATCGTGGTCTGAGTCAGCATCTGACCTGACCGTGGCCCATGACTCACCAGCTCAGCTGCGATGTCCTGTTTGAGTTGGAGGACAATGAATTGAAGGCATGCATTGTGAGGCCACCCAACACCTCCACACGTATGAGCGTCGGTCTTGGCATTACTCTCCTTCCCACTGCTCTCGCGACTAACGTTCACACGCTCCGCGATCTCTGTGTCAATCACGCCTCTACTACCGTCAGTGTCATGCAAGCTTACCGCATTTGTCGCCCTCACGTCCATTTTCCTCGTCTAACAAATTGCAAATGCGTTAGGCCAATCCTCATGTAAAACGAAGGATTCTGTGTTTGTAAATGATTAAACGCGTTGTTCTGTAATGCACTAGTTGTTGGCTTAACTCGACACTGTGTTTACGGGAGCACTCAAGACTGCATACGCCTCTGCAATTCCTCTAGTAAAATGACCATCTGGGTGTGAGTGTAATGCCACAGCCTACTCCACGTCGTCGATACCTACTCTGCTCTTCCATCATGGCTTTGTTCGTCTTTGGGAAAGACTTGTGACGATATCATCCCTTGGAATTAATTGTGAAATGCTTTGTGTGGCGTTAGTGAGTGGATCAGTTACACTGTGATTCCGATCTGTGCAAGGTATCCACCAATGCCTCAGTTGTGGCGAGAAGGTAGCTGTGCCGTTTGATTAACCTTGTGTGGGTGTGCGTAGCCGAAAATGACATCCTTCTTAAAGTGGACGTCATGTTTCGATTAGGAGGAATGAAGAAGTGGTAGTGAATAGCAGGGTTAAATGAGCAGTAGTGGGGCTAGAGTTGTGTTGTAGGAGAGACTTGTTTCAGCCGTGAGATTTGAATGAACGAGAGGGTTGTTGGATTTCTTCCTAATCATGGGAGCAAGTCAGCATTGGCCTTCGAGGAGGTGGGGTGTTGTGAGCATAGTAGGCGACATCTAGTCAGGCTCTCGGATGGAACCATTTGTTGCACAAAGCAACGTCTTAAGCACTTGATCATCCAGGTTGAATGAAAGACTGGTAGAAGGAGAAGGTGGAGTCCATAGGCGAAAACAGTCTTGAGAGAAGGTTGTGCAGTTGTAAATGGAAGTAGAGATCTGTTGGGAGAAGCTGTGCAGTTGTTGAGAACGGCCGGTCAGATGGCATTTGCGAGTGGAGGAATATTGGCATTGATAAGACCAAGGTAGGTAAACCCACCTGCTCAGGTAATTTTCAAATAGAGGCTGCATCGCGTCGCAACTGAATGTACCACCAAATTGTATATTCACCTCTTCCCCATTCAGTCCCCGTAGAAGTGGAATGTCGTGTCGCCTCACTTCGTCTCCCCTACTCAATCGAGGTGTCGCAGCTGTGCTGATGGGGGTCGCGAATCGCGTTTAGGTCAGCCGATGAGCTGAAACAGGGAGAGAGAACTGGCAGAGCCCTGTTCATTATCTGCATGGACAGTGACTATACACACTGCCTGCTCACCTACCAACAAGCAGTGAGAATATCTGGAGTTAGACGTGATGGTCGTCCTTACCAAAGATGTCTATCCACTTTGTTTACTTACACTAGGAAGTGGATTCGCAGCTGTGTAACTGGTTGCAATAAAAGCTGCATGTTAGCTGGTAAGAAGGTGCCTGTGGTTGATTCGCAATAAATGTTGACCAACACAAAACGCACACACGTACAGCTTAGACGTACTAACTTCGTTCATTTCTACGGCTTAGAGAATGAAAGGGAGGTTTCGCAGTCCTCAAACTCCGTTTTGCGTAACGTGTCAATGTCGAAATCCTCACGCCTCCCCATGTATGACAAAAATACTTGCGCCTAGGACACCAAAACAGTTTTATTAGATTAAATCCATGTCGATTCATTTAAGCAGATTATCGTTTCAAAAGATTCAACAATTGGTAGAGCTTTGCATAAATTGAAATTCAAGGCTACGCACTGCACTATAAGGACGTCCAGTTGCCAGATCTTGTAAATAACGCATGAGGCGATGAGAAAGCTTGTGACATCATCAGTGAGTGTAGGAACATCGGTTGCGTTCTAAGAGACGCATTTTTGGTAAAACGGAATTCGTCATCGTTACTGCTACGGTGACCCTACGCAATTGTGTAATAAATCAGATCTGCTGAATGTAATGTCATGTGTAGGATTGGGCTGAGAAGAGTGGTGGAGAATGGCGTTCAGAATATGCAAATACCTTAGTGTGAAGGGTTTGGTGAAAGTGTGCAACACCATCCCTGACTGGCAATAAACTTTGTTATATTTGCGCACTGTATAAACAACTACATTCCTGCGAAATTTAGTGCACGTTTTGCCATGTTAAATCAACACATCGTGCCTCGTATCGTGGGGAACCCATTAGTATTCTACATGTGTACGGCAGAACTTATTGGCATGCAATGCGACTGCTCTGTATGCAGCAAGGTAATTCAGATCACTTAACGCAGTACTTCTCTCTATGTCCCAATTTTCTTATTCAAAACATGCTAAAACGAATGTTGGAAGGAAAACTTATCACCATGGTTGGTGATCCGAAGCCATGTGCGGCCGCATTTTTGGTATTCACCATGAGAAGGCATCGCGTAACATCCGGAAATCACGCATTCTGCGTGATAAAGTCGTAACAAAGTTAGCACAGGACTGCATGATTTGGTTGTGCTAGAATACTGGTAATCATCAAAACCATCGCTAGGACCTAAGTTGCATTTTAAAAGCACCAGGATCCATGAGGAAATCGTACTCAAGTTACTACAGGATTTACACAAGAGAAAATCCGATTAAAGACGTTTTAAAAACAATTGGATGATTCCCATCACACCTGCAATTATTTTGAAATAGCGCAACACCTCTTGTCAACTTCGTGGAATGTTGGCATGCTTAGTTAATTCGGATATTCTGGGGGACGGTTTTTGCAAAGAAAGGGCCTCATTTCACAGACCTAAATTCTTACTTAAAATTGCGCTTCAAAGCTTTCCCATGAATTGAGCCCATTTTGCCAACTAGCACTTTGTTTGATGCAACACGCGCAAACCGCAAATTACGAAAGTTGTATGCGCTTAATAAATACAGGGTAGGCAGCAGTTTAATAGCTGCGAATGCGCATTTTCGTGTGGACTGCAAAAAGTGGTATCAAACCTCAATAATAATAATAACAACTTAAGATCCACTTTATGCAGGGTCAGTCGCTGAGGCATTGAAGTAGGTGCTGACGATCCCCTGAAAATTCGGTAAGCTCGGCAAACACACGAAACCTAGACACATCAACAGAGGAGAGTGAAGCCTATTTGCATCAAAACCAGGTACTGAGTAAACGTCACTAAACTGCAATGGCTTGAGTAAGGGGATGCGTTACTTAGCAGCCGATCAGGCTTTTTTGGCTGGTAGAATGAAATTGAGGGTCTTTAGGTTTTCTTAATGCAGAAAAGCTGAGTACTTAAGACAGCAGAATATTAGCCATAGTCCCACGCGCATTTACGTTTGTGTCGAGCATAACCTTTGTCATTCACCGTTTACACAATAATATGGTCTGCCTTCTGCCCATTTCCGACACCCCACCTTGCCAGCATCCTAACTTCAAATCTATTATAGCGATCTCTTGTGGCCATGACAGTGGTTTTTGAATGAGCTGGATGAAGTGACGGAAGGCAGTGATCGTTGATCACTGACCTTTCTCTTGTTAGAGTAATTGGTAAGACCCATGACGACTTTGGTGGTTCCATGGCCTCGTCTTTGACCAACTCTTCCCCCAAGTGACACACTTCCTCTTAAAGTGAGCATGCTTTGCATCAGACAGACTGGCAGATTGGTCTACTTTCACTGGTGTCCGCTGCATTTTCACTGGTACATGTTCTTTGCAGCTTCACCACAACATTCCAGTTCATTCATTTTGTTGTCGATGACGTGGGTATTGAGCTGGCCGTCGAGTCTGCAGTGTCTTGGGGGCAGAGATGGAATCTTCTTCACAATCAAGGATGGAATTAAGAAGCCGAGACTCACATTAACACTCGAATCTACACAAATTCCAGATTCCACCTCCTTGTTGCCGTCTCCTCCTCTTCTCATCAACTTAGTCTGTTCAATGGTGACTGCATGCTATTCTCGGCACAAAGAGCGAAGATCGCATCCGAGTTGAGGACGAACTAGGGTGGAGGTGTTACTGCATCTGCATGAATGAAAATAACCGATCAGAGCAGGCAGGATGGGAAAATGGAAGCTTGCCTAACGCGGACTGAAACGCAGAGAGCCTTAAAATGGGACTGTTAGGTGTGGCTGAGAAGTCGTCCTAGCTCATTAGCATTGGCCACACTTTTGATCCTTCTTGTTGAAGATCTAGTCATTTCACCATGCGAGTTGCTGCTCTCCTTTACCAAATCGTGTAGGCGAAATTCTTTAATCACTATTGCAATGACTCACAACTGCACTGTTTCGCCTTCTGCGCATTTAAGATCTTTCAAACATAGCATTTACATTCTGTTTAGTGAGTAGCTCAAAATCATTTTTACTTTAAACTACTCCTTTAATTTCGTGGTTGAATGTGGTAATTGCGGCATACGGACACATTGAAATTTGACCAACACACAAGACCCCGGCTCAGACGTGCTAGCTTCTTCCATTTGCATGGCTGATGGGGAAAGGGAAGTTTTACAGACCTAAATCCTTATTCAGCAGGGCGTTTTAATGTCGTGGTCTCACGCCTTAATCGCATGATAGCCGTTTACCCCCAGGCTGTCGAAATATTTTTAGTATTTTGTAGCCATGCTAATTAGTTTTTGTAGATTATCGTTTCAAAGCATTAAACAAGGAGTAGGGCTTCATATGTATTAAAATTCTAAAGTTTGCACAGCAGTAGAGGGACGTCTAAATTCCAGATCTGGTAAACAACCCATGAAGTGATGAGGAAGCTTGTGGTATTATCGGTGTATGCAGGAACGTCAGCTGCATCTAAGGAGAAAGATTTTTAGTTAAGTAGAAGTCATCGTATTTGCTACTCTCGTCACAGTGCAGCGTTCTTTCTGGGCAATCATGCTAATTTGGACATGCGCGAGCATGGAAACCCATGAATTACACTCTCCATTTCCACCGAAAGACCGAACGACCAAAATCCAACCAATCCTCCTGCAGACTTCTACTAAATGTAAAATACAATTCATCCGCTACTCATGCAAGCATTTCTACGTCTCTAGCAACATCTAGCCCAAACCATGAATCTTAATTTGGATCAAGCCACAATTTGATGCAGAACTGCAACCATTTCCACAGTCCGCCACATATGAATAGATGGACCTCTGTTGACACTGTGGGAGAACACTGGCTAAGCATGAGGTAGGAAACGTCTGTTGGGTTCCCCAGTCAGTCTTGCGGTACCTCGACAAACGCTTATGAGGTGGTTCGTGGAATGAGACATGGTGTCAATGGGGCAATTAGCATGCAATCAAATCACAAGTGATGTTTGGCTGTGACACTGTTGTGCGAGACTTTGCAGCAATAATTGTTTGCGCAAAATGAGTGAGAAGTGGATTGAACTGACAGGACACATCGTGTGGCGGAATGTGTGCGCATGTGTCAGTTTGCGGCATCCCATGTCATCGGACAAGGGGGAGTCATTCAGGTCATGGTGGTTGCGAGAACTTCTAATCACACGACATGAAACGAGCCAATGTGCCAACGCCATTGTGAGTTTAACTCCATGGCCCCTTCCTCCCCTTCCACATTGTCAGTATTTAAGCCTCGCCATCTCTGACTTACAGTCAACCTACGATAGCATTCTTCCATATGGTGGGTACCAGTAGCACCATTTTACATTTTCTTGTCTCTTTATCCTCACCACTTCTCATTTAGTGCTTTCCATCACTTCTCTGCCATTACAATTCTTTTATTCCATTTTCATGCCACTCACGATTGCATGCTTTCGTTTCACCTTAGAGGCAGCGCAAAATCACGGAACTCCCAGCTGAATTGGCACTCAAGCTATGCGAATTCCTTAGTGTGGAGGACATGGTGAATGCTTGCAACGCCATTCCAAACTGGCGATGGATACTATCCAGACGACGATCAACAGAAGCGATGCACCATTACATCAATAATTGGAGGTGGCTCGACAAGCACCTGAGTTGCCTCCTATTTTCCGAAAACCCACCACGTATCGACAGGAACTTACTTCCTGCGATTGAATATCGCCTAAACAAAATGAGATCTTTCCAGCATTATTCGATTCAATCAAGCCAATCCTCTTCTCAGCAGTTTATTCATTGCTGCCTAATATTCAGTGCTCATTTATTGCATTCCTCTCGGCTCTACGACCAATCGTATCACCTAAAGATTTTTGCCACCATACTTCTTGATGAATCACTAAGGCGTACCCCGTATATCATAGATAACATCGAGTTCAAAAAGTTTATCCATGATGCTCACGCGAACGGAGAAGGCGGCACGATATTATACCATAAGTTTGCAGAAAGGAAATTCAAAGGTGATATCCTGGACTACGACTGCTACGTATTCTTCATGGATCCGGAATTTCGTTCCGGAGATCAGCTACTGCGCCTCCTGGACGCCATCAGGCCGCACCAAATATTAACCATAGCAATCTTGCCACGCCATTCTGACGATGCAATTAGTGATATGCAACTCTTTGCAAATTTCATTGCGAGTTTCGACAACTTCGTGGATTGCCCACTTGCTACTACTGCAGTAAATTGGAGACTGTTTTGCGTCAGGCGAATTGGGACCGGATGCTACAACTTGGCGGAGATACTGCAATTCGTTCATTACGACTTCCAGTTGAAGGCTGCACACAGAAGATGCAGGAGCACATGCGCTCCATCCAAGTATAGAGCTCTTGAAATACGTTACTTGTAATATGCGCCAAAATACACTACGTTTTTGCGACTCACTTTGTTTTTCTTCTCAACAATATTGGTGGCTCTCGGCACATCTTTCGTGAGCTCACATTCTCAAGCTGAAACAATGCATTAATGGTCCTATATTCTCGTGTTAAATCACTTGCCATGTCTGGTGGAGGAATTAAAAGGCGACTCAATGCTTGAAGCGTGTTTCCACCTAGTCAAAGGCTTTGCAGTTTCGCGTACGGCAATCTGGCATTGTTGATATCATTTATTAGGAAAAGTTATCACACAGCCTCCGAAATCTTGTAACGCACCTGTTAAAAATTGCAGTTTAAATAGGTTATTCACACTGGATGACATGGCAAAACTAAGTATGTTGACGTGAGTGTAAAGTAGGCCCGTCAATTCACCCCTTCGACTTGTCGATTCGTTAACTCCCACATCTGTTACGCAAGATCTGCGGGCACATTACTAGGTAATAGCTAGCTTCGATTGCCTCAGCATACTTCTCCTTCTTTCTTTGCTTTTATCGCTCCACACTTAGTCGTTTCTTTATTTCTATGACCGAATTTCATTTATTTGCTTTTCACATCGCTCACCGTAACACATGGTTTGCCATGCAATAAATCAAGTGTAAAACCACATGTTTTATCCCATTTGGCAAATTCGTCGATGTATCGAAAGTGGTGATAATCTACATGGATGATGAATGCTTTTATCATGGCGGTGATCTACTGCCGCGAGTCAGCATGGACAAGTATTTCGTTCAGCCGCAGAATTGAGACATCGTATGTCTGTAATTCTAAACTCCTCGTAGTTGTTCGTCGTTGTGCGTTTAGTGTTTGGAGTAGGCTCATGTTAAAACGCGCACAATGGGAAAGTGGACGCCTTAGTTTTGTCAAAACCAAGGACACCAAGTCCAGGTCTTCTACGAAAGTCATTGACTTTCTTTAAGAGCACATATTCGAGTCGACGTCTACACACAGAGCTCCACCACACAAGCTTCTGTGGCTACACTGACCATGCAATTTGGAATGTGTATGCACCAAAGTGGAAGGAGAACCACTTTAAGATGATCTTGGTTAATCTGCACCTATTTCCTCTACGAGCTGCTGCCTCTGCTGCTTAAGTTTGCATATCAAAGGACCGCAGCAATTAATCTCTAGTTAATGAAGTTAGCCAACATCCAATCGACACGCCACTCGCTCAGCGAGTGTATTGTCGTAGCCGAACGACTCAACCACCCTTAACCTCACAACTCCCAAGCTCAGCAGGCAGTAACACCATAAACTTCTTTCAAAACAAAGCCACCACGTACGCAGTCAACAACAGAAACATAGGAATCAGCTGAATGCCCACAAACCACCGCAGCAGTGCTTGCCCTACTTGCACGTCAACATTACTACTAGCAGCATATTCACTACGCTAAACAGAGTGCAGGGAAAAGTTTATTTCTTGATTAGAACGTAAAACCTTAAGGAAGGCATGAGTAAACTGCAAAACTAGTGATTGTTCAAATAATAATTCTTTGTTTGAAGGCCTTATGTATTGCATCGATACACGCTTCCAACATGTCCTTACACTTTGAATTGGTCTAACGTTATTTGTCTTAAGGGTTTAAATTTGTTAATGAATTCGGCAAATGCTCCACGCAAACCAGATTTCTGCTTAGGCTACTTAACTGCAGAGCTAAACCATTAAAAGCCCCTTTTTCTCATGTGAGTTTACTTTCTGAACCCCGTGCAACGTTAATTGACTCACGAAATCAGAAAGTGATAAATGTTCGGATGAGTGGGCTGGTTATTGCCTAAATTTACCCATAATAAAAGGAAGAACGCCCATATTTGACAGTGGAAGTAAGATTTTAAACACATGCCTACGCTAAAGACTAGTCAGCCAACACTCACAAGCGAGCAATTAAACACGAATTTTTATAGCTGTACAAGGTCCTGCACTTCGTATGCCCCAATCAGATGGTTGGAACTCATTAGGACTTTAGGATATGTCGAATCGCAAAACAAGATTCCCTTTACTTGAGAAGATCTGTTAGTGAGAGAGAAATATAAACTTTACACTTTAGCATTGGACACGAGTAATAGATGCACGTGCATAAATGCAGGCTTAGACACGCAGCAAAATAATTCCTTCACCTCTTGAAAATCCGATCAGCCCAATTAGCCACGCGATTAGAGGCTTCCATGTCATCCTCGTAGGTAACAAACTTCTCGACTGCTTTGACAGCCTTCTTAACAATAGGCTTGGCAGGAGCTTTCTATACCGCTGGCGTGAGATCTTCTAGCAGGAATTTTACCTCGCCGCTGCCGCTCTCGCTGACACTGATGCTGCCACTGTTGCTGGCAAGGCCACGCAAACGAGCAGGAGAAGGAATTCTACAGCTAGTATTGCAAACAGGCTTGTTGTCATGGTGCTCTTTTCCATTGCTGTGTGCTCAATTTTGGCTCTGCGCTGGTGTGGCACGCCCTTTAATTGACTTTGTACCACTGCGTGGGTGGCTGTGTGTTTGCAACACAAACAATTACATGTCCCAGATCGTCACGGTGTGTTGAATGGGAGTTTGCTGTGTCGGTGAAGCTGGGATATACGAGGGTGGCTGCAATGCGTATAATTCACTCAGTTACCTACGCCAAGGAGGAACAATACAGCATTCTTCGTGTCTTCTGCCAATACGAATGCAATTTTAGCTGCGTATTCTGAACTCTATAGCATTTGGCATGGCATGGATAATATAAGGAAGAACGCCTAGTGAGGTTATTGAGCGTTCAGGTTCTAACTAGCTGATGTTTGAAAATTAGTAAACATGGAGCAGGGCCTTGTAGAAGGAGGTGACCATCTGACACTACGCATACAGCAATGCAGTAGGGCATATTTGCCAGCCCACAGCATGTTAATGGTAAGTGGGAGTGCTGGTTGGAGTGAGCCAAGTCCATCTCTAGCAGTGCTGTCTCAGGTTAAGTACTTGAACGCATCGAACTTACTTTCCGTTGTCAACTACTGTATAAAGGAAATAGAAATCTTTCAACGAAATTCATGCTAATCAGACCCATTCTCTTTGAGTAGCTCAGTGGCTATTGCTATATTTTTAACGCCCATGCACTTCATTTCCTCGTGCTCTGTGAATAGATGCATTAACTTGTTATTTTGAGCAGCATGAAGCCTGATGGTCTACTAAAGCGTATCCCGTACCTTATATGTACCATTGATGCAATGAATCCTAACTATGATACCCATGCTGCTGCAAGAGATGCTAGAAGGGCACAATGTGTAGACATCTTGGTGAGGTTAGTCTACTCCCTCTCCCAAGGGGCATGATGCTTAGCTCTCGTCGCTTCTAATGCTCAAGCTGTCGATGAGCGCGAATCACGGCAAAGGCAGGGTTCGGTTCTCCGTTTCATTGGAAGGTCAAATCATGAGCAAGGCGGTACCCAGGACTTCATCATATGGAGCTATCGCATGTCAGACAATTGAGATCTTTCAAAATTTTGTTAGATTGTGTGTTCAGTGAGTGGTAGAGGACCAGGTTGCGAAACATGCAAGCTTTGTCAAAATCGAGAACATCAAGTTAGTGTCTCTTTGTGAAGGACATTTATAACGATTTAACTTGGCATTTTGTTGATCGTGGTCTGTGAGTGGAGGTCTACTGCACAAGTTAATGTAACTAGCCTGCTCATTTCATTCGGCTTGCCCAAGCAACATGGTGGTAGGGCGACCAGTTTGGAATGACTATAACTATCTCCGCTATAATTTTCGACCTAATCACGGCCGTGGCATTGCAGGCACCAAGTTTGATCCATGACATAGGGAAGTGAAGCACCGCAGCAGTAGCAATGATGACTTTTGTATCATTAAAACGCTTCTCTTAGAATACGACTGACGCTCCTACGCACACTAATGATATCACAAGCTTCCTCATCACTTCATGTGCTATTTGTCGGATCTGAAAATTGGACGTCCTTCACACAATGTGCGAACCCTCGAATTTTAATTTACATGAAGCCTTATTCATAGTCAATGCTTTGAAACTATAATCCGCCAATGCAAATCGTCATGGCTTTAAGCTTACAAAGGCATTTCTGTGTTTTGGGGCAATATCAAGAATGCGAAGGGGGCGTGAGATCCACAAACATGGTTTGGGGCCTACGAAACCTCCCCTCTCCCCTTACAGCCACGAAAATGGATGGATTTAGCACGTCTGGAGTCGTGTGTGCGTATGTTGTGTGTTGGACAACATCTAATGTGCCGGTAGGCCACGTTGATCGCATCCAACCACGAAATCAAAATGCCATTTGGCGTAAAAATAATTTTGGCTGCTCATTAATTAGAAGGCAGGTGTTATTTTAAATAGACCTTGGATGCACAGAGAGCGGAACAGGGTGCTCTTACTCTCCATTTCCTGTTTGGCTGAACCGTATGAGAATGGATTGGTTGTAGTTAATTGTAGTTGTGAATAGCCTAGTCACGAATTCTGCCCAAATGTTTGGATGGAGAAGACCAGCAGCACAGACACCAACTCGTATTGTAAAATGGTTAGTTTCTCAATGAAAGAGGATCAGGAACCACCTACGCATATGAGCTACGACAACCCCATGTTACAACCACATCCACCAGTGACATTTGAAGGCTCTCTGTGTCTTAGTCGGAGTTAGACAAGCTTCTTTTTTATCCTGTTTCCCATTATCAGTTTTTTCCTTCTGCCAATGCAAAAGCGCCTCCACGCAAGTTCACCCTCGACTCGGGCGCACTTGACAGCTACTTAGCTGCATATCAAATATTCTTTAGCAGGGAGTATTCTACCTGGTGGTCGATTTGATTAAAGGATGGATCATGAAATCACAAAAATCACCGCAGATCCTTCCCACTGGATCAACACTCAAGCTGGCCATCCTCTTTATAAATTACTGGGATATCGGCAAAAGCTTTGTAGTGGGCAACATGCTGAAGGATTTTTAGGGCAAATAGCCTCTGATTTACCTCCGTACTTCGATTGGAGTGCGTAGTACGTGCTGAAGAATGTTTTATTCATTTGAGGAGGAAGGAAGGAAGGAAGGAAGGAAGCACGCTTTGCACCTCAACTTACTTTGAAATTCCACAGTTTGTTACAATTAGAAAGAGATTTAAAACAGCCTTTCATGGTAGACATGTTTGACATCAGAATAAAGGTCTTTGAGCTGATGAGTCTTCCATGTCCCTGTCACTTTGAACATCTCCATTTACTACTTGCCAAAATGTTGACCTCTACTTCTGAGCACGACAAAAGTTATTCCATTCATATACAAAAACAATGAGACCACCCTGCTTGAATCAAATAAAAATGGAGATTGCTGGTCGTCAGCCCTATTTGCTGCCATAAAATTTACTCACAAATTAAGCAGATGGAGAAAGTGTAAAAACAAAGTTTGAAAGCTGAGACGCTTTTTTCCATAGTAAATCTTCGGCCACGGCCAAATCAGGTCCGCTACTGTGTGGATTGGAAGAATAAGTGTGTCTTGCTTGCCCTTATGATGGAAGACTCTGTTGTGGGAAGACCACAACACGATCGCTGTTGCGCTTCCCGCTTTCAATGCCGATGATACAGTCATCGTTACTGCTAACACAGCATCAGGTGATGGCGCCAACGCATTGTTAGAAGAGTCGAACAGCACGACGGCTTAAAGTGTCAGCGTTGCGTCCACGTAGGGACATTTATGTCACAGCGAACAATAAAGATGCCGGCAGGATTCCTGGCCAAAATAAATCAAACAATTAAAGGCACCGCATTTGCACAGGAACATAACATTCTTCGAAGTTGTACAATTGTCTTCCCATCATCTGCATTCTTCAATCTTAATGCGGTTTTCGCTTAGGCAACTTATGCAGAGTTTCTTTGAACTATATCACACTCAGCATGCTTTGCATTACTTTGCCCTACATCTTTTGCATTTTTGGGAACCAAGTTGACGGTATCTTGTTCTGTAGATCTGGTCCCATAATGTTCCGTCTTTCAGTCCTTCATAGTTAGGGCAGTAAATAAATTAAGGAGACAAAGTTGCACCAATGCAATTCAATTGATATTTGTCAACAAATTGGCAGCTTAGTCGGGATAACCTTGCATCAACTACGAAAATATTTGATTCATATGCTCTGTATGCTCTCCGGGCCCTATGGCATGTCACTAGAAATTTGGCATATAGTGAGAATGGTCTCTGTCAACATGACGACGCTGACTCGCGTAATACGCCCATCTATTTCGTCCTATTTCTCGACCAATCGCAGGATCAAAATTGCAGGCACGCATCACAAGCGAACATTGGTGAGCAAGTCCAAGTCCGATTGTGACTGTTCGCAGCTCTGCGAAGGATTTAAAATCGCATTCATATGCTTCTAACTCACTGTTTACATCCGTTTTAGCAGGTTCATTAGGTTTACAACAGCGTGCGGGCATGCTACGTTTTACTTACGGCATGGATACACTGCGTTTATCAAACCACATCATCCAGCTCGACAGTCCTCATATTATGTTTAGCCGCCTCACAACGATGTCAACACATTGTGCCCTTCGCGCCGCCTAGTTTCAGTCACATCTTCAACTTGCGACTATAACACATTTACTACATGATTGTCAGGTGTTACACGATGTTTTCGCCTCGTGAATGCCACAACTGAGGTCAGACATGGCTTCCGATCACCAGACGTGGTGATTACTCACCTTTGAATGTCTGCTGCCGCATCGCTTAACCAAGGAATTTAAGTCATAAAGAGAGCTATTGCGCCAAATGCTTTAAATTATTTTACCTAGTCACTGTTCTGGCAGGCCCAACCCCGGTGGCGGTTCAAATGCATCGTTGTACCACCTCCAGATAAACGCATATGCTTCAAGAAGAGGCAGGTTGTGGCGCAATGCTTGTAGTGCTTATTTATCGTGGTAACCCTACTCAGCGTATTTTACAGTCGTCCTGATGGATGTATCATCGTGAATCCTTGCCAGGGCAGGAAACGAAGCAGGAATTGATATGGGATCCACGCACAGATGTTGCGCCAAACAAGCCTCTGCTCTACTTGAAGTTAGTTGCTGATATTACTTGCTGCCTGCCATCTAACTACTTCATAAATACTCGTGCAGTGGCAGTGCCTGCATCAAATCTGCCCTTCACGCCTTCAAGCATGACACGTGTGCCATTTGAATTCTCCTCTAACAAATACGAACATCCATGCAGTAAGCAAGTCTACGCTAATGGGTTTGAAAGCCGCAAAATAAAGTGAGAAATGGCAGAAAGATGCGGCACGAGAAGAGAGCAACACTTGCAAGAAACAGTGTGGATGCCCTTGAACCACAGGTCGTGGTGGACCAATTGTGACACCTCCTTCAAATTAAGGCTTTCAACTGCAAGACGCTTGACACATCACAGTCGCCATCCCGAGTCTATCATGCGCGTATAGCAGTCGTATTGCACACTGATGAATGCATAGTGGTCTTGGAGGATACAAGCTAGGACACATAGGACAGGTGTTAAAAATGAGTAAAGAGGAAGGAAGGGTAAGATGCAAACAGAATCTACTGGAACCCACCATGCTGGGAAGATGATAGAGTAGATGGTGTGACAGAGGTGACGAGGTTTAAATACTGCAGCCTCGGAAGGGGGTAGGGAATGAGAGTGGGGAACTCGACTGACCTCACAGTGGCGTTGACACATTCGGTGGTTCCGTGTCGTCTGATGTGAGTGCTACGCAATCGTCTCAACTCGACCAGCTGTCCTTCGCCGTCTAATGGTAAAGAAGGACGCAAACACAGCAGACGCGGTGGAGAGAGCATGAACGTTTGCTAGTGCAGTAATAACGGCATGGCAGTAGTGCATAGGTGTCAAATGAAGGCAGATGCAGTTGATTTTTCTGCAAGAAGTTGACAATCATCGCAATGTTGCTGAGCCGTGATGGCATCAGAGAAGTCAGTAGGTCTTTGACACTAAAATCAGACGTCAGCGGTCACTTCCTACCGCCTCATGCGAGCCGCACTGATCGGCCTACTAGTGAAACATTTCATAGTTCACGGTTATTGCATTATTCTTGCATAAGGCAAAAGAAAGTTAGTCGCCAAAGACGAGTGTTATATTGGGAACTTAGGTTGGGGGACACCACTGAATCTCCTCTCATCCGCATTAGCGGACTCTTCTTCACCTACCCATGCAGCATTTGGGACAGCTTTGAGGATGGAAGTACACATAATTCTGGGACGGAATATGTACTGACGACGTTGTGAAGATCTAAAGAAAACGACCCTAGCAAAGATATAATTGCAAAGTCTTTTCTCTTCAAGTCAAAACGAAGAGCCACTCACGGAACTTATCAACGTCTCACGGTATAGTTTGGCCACTTCACTGCAAGCAGAGGAGTTGCTGGAAAAGAACATGAATTAAGGAGGAAGATCTCCAACATGGTTGTAACATTCGTATTTAAATAATTTAGGTTCCAGCTTGTGTCGCAACAGGGATAATCTGTTTAATGCTAATTTGTCCATGTAGTTAGTCTTGTTCTTCGGCTTTCTAATATTGATAGCAATAAGTCACGATGTTTCAATCCGTTTTGCTCAAGATGCAGTAATCTCTGTGATCAAAGGTGATTGGTTTATTGTCCTGTATCCATTCCATGAGTGTTCCATGTTCTGTGTTCCTGACCGTCGGCAAAATTTCTACTTTCCTTCAGTTCCGTCAGGATCACAACTCGATTCCACTTCTCATTGCTGCAAATAGCCGAGTGGCTGTGCTGTATCTCTGTTTTGAAGGTAACATATCTTAACTTCAGAGCTGGCGTACCGTAATCAGTAGGTAATACAAAATGTAGGTATCACTGATGTCAACAGCATGCCTAATGACAGTAGAAAGGGCAGTAGACCTGAATTTTCAAGGCGAGTGGATTCAAAGGTGCCTGTAGCAGGTCGCAGTAACCAGTTTATAAACTCCTACCCCCTCTAGCCAGTTGGCTGTACAAATGTCTATCAGAAGTGACGCCCTCCTCGACGCCTTTGCTTCAGCCATCACAAGAGCCATTCCCATCCGCTTTTCATCAAGAGACAAAATTAACCGTGAGACTGCCGAATCCAGTCACATGAGAAGTGCATCACACGAAAAAGATAGTAAAAGCTGAGCATCAAAATGATCTTGAGTGTTTGGCCGCACTTAGAGGTGACGAAGTGAAGCGGTTCCTGGTGAGGTTGCCCCACTCGCCAAGAAGTAGAATTAAATTGTGGAACAAAATAAATGTAGGGGCGAAAGTGCTTTCCACTTTTAAAATAAGTTGTACTTTGAAGTCGAAGTAAGAGGACTTAAAGAAGAAATGCTGCGCGAGAATGGGCGCCATTGTCAAACCTTCTGTCAGGGGTCATCACATGTTCAACCATCAGCAGGCGATGCCTTTTCTTCGTCACATTGAGGTTTAGCATTTAGAAATTGAAGTGATATTTGATGTCTCTTTGTATCGGCTTTGATTTTTGGACCGGATAATACAAAATCCCTCAATGAATTACTTATCACTTAAGAGGAATTAACTCAGTTGCATCAACTTTCCTTTCACCTTGACAGCTATGATTTTATTTAGTTCAAACTAGGTTATGTTGCCTATCCTTCTGCTTCTCGGTGTAAGCTGTCGTTTCGCTGAAGAATTGGTAGATTCGAACTCATGTGGGTGGTGTAATTTGCAGCGCATTCGAAAAGAGCCCACGTCAGCTGTTAAACAGCACGGATCCCCTCCTGAAGGTAGTTGAAATGGAAAACGTGTCTGAAATAATACTCGGTCACCTCTAAGTTTTGCAGCTGATACTGATTTGGGATTGAAAGGTGTGATGTACAGAAGAAGGTCGACAAATTGTATCCGGCAGCACCTACATCATGCAGCATCACTGGGTCCCTAGTACGTCTGCACCTAATGCTTCAAATTTGGAAGAAGAAGCAAAAGTCACCTTGCACCCTCAAATCACGTCCCACTCAAACACTTGCTTCCTCTGCATGGATCCCAATCTGGCTTTTAAGCTTTTTATGCATCCTTGTCTATGCTAACTGCATCCTATCCGTGAATAAACTAATGGACCATCCCGCCGCAATCAAACAAAAGGCAAAACTCGTTTCATCGCAAAGGAAGCCTTCAGACGAAGGCATTAACTATACATTTCCATAACATGCAGGTGGTTGAAATGTGAAGGTAACATCATCTGGCAAAGAAACGCCATCACTTTGTGGCAATGTTTTAGTTCGAGCACAAATAGGGCTACAAAGAAATGCTAACGCAGCAATCCAGTCGACTTCCACGAGAGCAGTAGGTGATTAGACCTCCAAGGAAATTAGTAGACGAACACATGCTGGATAAACGATTTTAAAGTTTTGAACCGGTGGGCCCCAAGCAGAGCACCTTACTACACCGCGACATTTGTTCACGGTAAGATGTAGGAGCGGCGCTAAATTATTTGCACTATTGTCTAATGCTGGATGTGCCTTTAACAGTGGTTCCATTACCATCATCGCAACAGTCGTTTCCGTTTTATAAGCTGTCAAGTAAATAATCTGTCCATTAAAATTACGAATGCATTCGCTCCTAAAAATACATCGCTTGGGTAGCTAGGGAAAGTTGAATGCTATAACGTTTTGTGGAATTTAGATCATCGGTGCAGTTGATGAGGCGTTGTCTTATGCAGGCAGCAGAGCAAAATGTAGGAGTATGGAAAGGAATGAAATTGTGAAATTGAAGTCCGCTTGTTAAAGAGCGACCTTTAGTTGGCTTAGCTCAGTCGTCTCTAAGACGTGATTGTGTGTTTCCATTTTGTCGACACGGCTCACTAGGCACGCGTACAGCCTCTCAGTCTGCTTCCACCCGTACTTGCTTGTCCTTTTGAGATTCGAGGGAATTCGGCGTCAGCTGCTCGAAGTGCTTTCTGAGTTCCTGTTTCCGGTTAGCAAATCCGGCGTTGGGAATAAGAAAATGATTACATTACATGAATGCGTTTAGTGAAACGAACTAGTGCAAAATTGGATTGAAGCCTAGCTCTAACTGATTGGCACATTCGAGTGCCCTGCCAGAGCCGACGACAGCATGAAATCAAGCAATAACAATTGACAAGTGGTCTGAGAGAGATTCACTGTGACCCTTTGGGAAGAAAATTCACCCCGTAGACTGAGGAAATGCAAGTCCTTTTATTTAATGTCTTTGAAGCTTTATAGGAAACCTAATCAACATGCACACCAACAGAACGCCTTTCACCGACGTAGTTCATTGTGGAGAAAAGGCGTCTCTGAGGTGTCCTGACTAAACCACGACTATTGGGTAGCTTGCTCGACAAGACGTGCGTTTCTCACTTCTTCTTAATGGCGTCACATGCGAACTCAATTCAGCTGGATCTGAGAATCCGTGAACAGTGGGGCAATGGGATCAACGTGTGAAAGAGTGAGAGAGTTATACAGCGGAGCGACAAGCGCTTATACGTCAATTTATCAAGTCAGAAGCATTATCGGTGGCGATTCGTGTCCCAGTTTTAGCTTCATGACTGGAAGCTCATACCTACAGCCTACCGGTCTGCTGTAGCTTATGGGAAGGCATGGACCAGTGCGTGCACCCTTTCTCACTTAAAAGGCCTTAGAACGTTAAATATAATGCAGTCCTTTGGGACAATCATGGTAATAATCTAGGAAATGTATTGTCGATGTACGGAAGAGCTGAGAGATCACCGCCCTGGCCTAGGTTTCTTTTATTTGGGGTAGAGCTTTGCATTCTCGTACAGTCAAAGCGCCATGCTTGATAAGCAATCAAGTATATTTTGCCGTGGAAACATTCTCTGACCCGCTTAATACTTCGACCAGGGCTCTGTTTCGGATATTTAACACGGAACCTCACCCAGGTTGTTAAGGCAATCGGTCGAGGTGAGACGATCGCGTCACAATCACACCAGGCGACACGAAACGCCATTGTAAGATTAATCCGATTCCTCGTCCCCCATCCTTCCTTTCTTTCTCCTTTCCGACACCGCGGCATTTAAACTTCATCATCTCTATTACGCATTCAATACACCCTATCACCTTCCCAGCATGGTGGGTTCCAGTAGCCTCCATTTGCGTCTTACTTCTCTTCGTTATCTTTACCACGTCCCATTTATGTCCTTGCATGTCTCGTTCTGTACCACATTTTTTCATCCCATTTCCATGTCACTAACAGTGGCATAATTTGGTTCCTCTTTAGAAACAAATCAGAATCTCTAACCTGCCCTAGTTGCACCATTGGCATCATGGCCGAAATTTTTGAAAACTTAAGGAGTTCTGGGAGCTCAGATTCTTCTCAACTGCCCATGTCGAAGAAAAGGACAGGGCAGACTGTCGCCGCGTTTTCTGCTGATGTGCACTCGACCGCCTGAATATGGTCTTATTCCACACGGAACAGAAACATCCAACTAAGTGAGCTGTCATTGATTGGCTACGCCTTCGTCGCCTGTGTGCTGCGATGGACCGCAGTGGCTATTATCTCCATGCTGCAGACAATTCTCTCCCTCATTTCCTCTCTTCCCTTCCGAGGACGCAGCATTTGAAATACGTCACCTCTTTCACACAATCAATCCACTCCATCACCTGTCCAGCATGGTAAGTTCCAGTAGTGCCCATTTCCTTCTTATCGTTTCCCCTTTCTCTCTTCCATTTACCACTCCACATTCATCCTCCTGCTTGTTTCATCTCATTTCCATGTCATTGGCAATGGTGAACTTTCGCTTCGCTTTAGAAACACCTTCGAATCATTGACCTTCCGTCTGAAGTGGCACTTTGAATATGCAAATGCCTTAATGTAGAGAACTTGGTGGAGGCCTGCGACACTATTCCTGGCTAGCAATGGGTTTTTCCCAACTTAACGATCCTCACAAGTTGACAGACTCCATCACTAGCCAGGAATGCTGTTGCAGGCATTCACTAAGACCTCCACATCAAGGAATCTGCATATTCTGAGTGCCAACTCAGGCATTGTCCGTGAATTGGGAATGAGGTGTAACAATTATGACATGAATGAGAAAAGCAATGACATGAGTGAGAGAGGTAAAGATAAATAAAGAGAAAGGAAGGGCAAGAGCGAATAGAGGCTACCGGAAACCACCCTGCTGAAAATTTGGTGGGGTAGATTGACTGTGTGACAGAGGTGACGAAGCTTAAATACTGCGGTTTCAAACAGGGAGGAAAAAAGGCGAAAGAGGAGTTAGATTGGCCTCACAGTAGCATCAACACATTGCGCCGTTGCGTGTCGTCTAGTGTGAAAGTTACGCGATCGTCTTACCTCGACTGATCGTCCTTCGCCGTCCAATGGTAAAGAAAGATGCAAACAAAGCAGACGCTGTGGAGAGAACGGTCGTAGAAGTTGGGCGTTGGCATCAAATAAAGGCAGAAGCGATTGATTGTTCAGCAAGGAATTGACGATCATCGTAATTTTGCTGGTGTGATGTTGTCAGGAAAGTTACCTAAATTTGCACAGTAGAAGCGAACGTCAGCAGTTATGTAGGTTTCCGGACCACCGATGCTTGTTCCTGTTTCATGCTAAAGCTGCCTTCTTTATGGGATTATCTACTCAGATATCTTGGAACCCCCGTCTCATAAAAAGGAGTGCTAAGATCTAGAAGTGACTAGTTATTGAATGCCTTGCAAGGTCATTTCGATTGCAAATGAGCTGATTCATGGGTCGCACTGCCATTCTAGTTCCTTCGTGTATCTTTGGCATTGAAGAAGAATAAGAAGTGAAACACAGCTCGTAAAGGCATCATCGAGTAAAACTACCAGAGGATGGTCCTTCTTCCTAAGTGTTTATCCAGATAGAGGGGTGAACAGTGAAGGCTAAAAAGCCTTTAAGTCGTAGCGATCATGAAGGAACTATTATGTGCTCTTAAAATTTTCTACAATTGGAACGAGAAGACTGTGCAAAAGGTACTCTTGGTAATCGCAACGAGCCAATTATAAACAGCACTAACGTTGGTACATCCTAGCCCCATCAGAGTAGCCTTAACCTCCTGTGCCACTGTCTGTGGTTCTGTCATGTAGCCTTAACCAATCTCGTAAATATTTACATGTAGATGACGAAATTTACAAACAGGTAGCACCTCCATGCAAGTTCATCATCTGAATGTTCTTTCCAGAAGTCGAACCAGCTGCTATTTTTATTTTTTTTGTTAAACTTGTCAGCCAACTCATTAATCGGGCAAGTAATCAGCAATTTCTACTCCAAGAGGGTGGGAACAAGTCTCCCTCCTATCATTCAACCCCGTGTCAACACGACTAGTGAGAGTTAACATTGCAGCAGCCCTGTTCATTAGCTTTGCACTTAAACTAGCCTTTATTATTAATCATGTTGTTTATGCAGTCAACAGTGCAATATGAGCACGCTCTCAATGAGACGAAAGTGAATTTTGTACATTGCAGTTAGTGCTACCCTTGCTGGAAATGTGGTTGCACTTGTGGAACTCACGACAGTGCGTAGTCCCATTTCTGTAAGTTTTAAGCGAAATCTGCATAGTCATTGCATTGAATCAGAACCAGGCTTTGATATTGTCCTTGAAGAACTCTTTTTCTAAAAACGTCTCTATCACTCGCTGGCTCGTTCATTGTGGTTGCCTAATTGTGTGGTGTGCACCTTTCTCCGAAGGCTAATCCTAACTCCTTAGGATATTTGTGATACAAGAAACTAATTGGCAGCAACAAATAAGTTTGGTGCAACCATCAAAACAAGGAAGTGCTCCGGATCCTTAGAAGTTGTAAGTTAGTTGCCGGCTAAGTGTCATTTTGGCCGAAACAACTCCGTCTGTAGGCTGAAAGCACTCCAAACCAATCACTAGGTCAAGACACTAAGTGCAGGAAAGGAATCTTGCCTGCCTAATGTTTACGACACATTTGGTACTAAGACCCTGCTAGGATTCGTAAATGTGGTCCCACCGGTCGCACATCAAATCGGCATTGAGTGGCCACACTCCAGCTCAAGTAATGGGAGCAGAGGGCTCCTCGATGTCTACCCGAAGGCCATAATGCAAAATAATGCTTGGAAAGAGCATGCGTGCACAGCAAGCGTTAGAGTTGAAAGCGTGATAGTCTGACTCGACGACCAGGCCGCAGAGTGAAGATGCTGCACATGCTTACATTAACGGACAGTGCAATGATCGCTACACATGTTGCACTTTTGGGTAGATTATTGCTACGGTTATGTTCATGAAGTGACCGCGGCACTTCCGCTTTGGCTGTGGCGTTTACCTCAGTGTCTATGCATCGAGGGTTGCAAGGCGGTGGCTCAGGCAAACTATGTGGCCACTAAGATGTACAGGATTTGGAACGTTGAGTAAAAGCTGGGGTATTAGAGCAGCTAATGGGCCGTTCAATTTATCTGAGGGTTAGAATTAACAACTTTCCAGGCATTCAACCTTAATTCAGTTGAATGCGGCTACTACAAGAAAATAAAATCATTGGAGGAAAGCTAAAACAAAGTGCGTAGCAAATGCCTATCCCTTCAAAGTGGCACTATACCGTAACAAAATTCGAGAAATTTGGCACTTTCCGGGATTTCACGTGTTCAATGGCAATGCTTAAAGTAAGCAACTCAGGTACTCCGAGTACCTGTGTAGAGGCGGCCACGGATCTAGTGCATGAGCAGTATGCAGAGCTTTAAATGTGTGTTTGTATTCCCGAACACTGCCTTGCTACCAACGTGAGTGTTTGACTGCAACTCTCAACCCTCAGCATTTTAAGTCGTTATCATCAACTCTACTCCTCGCTGCACAAATCAGAGAGGGAGGAGAGAGACATTCATCTGACGATAATCTGTGGAAGTGTTGAACAAAAGAGGAAATCCAATGGGAGGTGGCAATGCCATTGCTTTGGCAGTAATGAATCTCAAGATCATTGTGAATAAAGTAAAGCGAGTTGTCAGAAAATGCATTTGTCCATTCATCCAGCACAATGGCATACTTTCACATCTGTAGCCATACTTCCTTATCGCGAAAACAGCGGTGACTCTCCCGAGGTCAGAAATTCGGAGCTATGCGCTGTGTCGTACTGATTGCTGACCACAAATCCTCCATTCGACCAATGGGGATCGTCTTGTTGGTGTGTAGACTGGCGAACGGGAGATGGGTTGCTATGACAACTCAGTTGTATATAAGAGCTGCTAAGTAGAGCCTGTGTGAGAGATGAGAATGTCATCTGCGATGGTAGTCCAATTTCTCAGACTGCGCTATATTTTCTTTTGTATTCGGCAAAAAGCACACAGTTTCAACTTATCAGAGCAGTCTGTTGTGAAAGTGCCATGGTCGAACTGTAGAGAGATGTGGTGGGAGAATTTTTCAGTAGTATACGAGGCGGTGTTATGTCCACATTGGTGAGAGAATAAGGCGATGGATGTGGAAATTGGAATGCAAAGTGAAGCATAACCAATGCCAAAACTCGGACCAATGCATGATAGCTGTTGGTGTAGATGTCACCCCATCAAGCAGTGCAGACCATCGACTTGCGATTTTCGCAGCGTCTACGACAGCTTGTCCACAAAATGCGACAGCGGTTCGAACAGACAAACAACTCGAACTATGAGATCATCACCTCCATGCATTGGAAACGGAAGTGCAAATGTCAGCCAGATTCAACAAGACTTAAATAGGTGAGCAGTGAGGATTGTGCAAGCATGGAGGTAGACGTGAAGTGACGAGTTGGAAGTGGTGGTCGTCGTCTCACCTCCTTCTTCCCTACTCAATCAAGGTGTGGCAGGTGATCTGATGGGCCGCGAATCGCGTTCAGAGCAGATGGTGTGGCGGAATATTTGCACGATTGGTGTGCTATAAATGCCACTTTAGTTGGAAGCAAGTGATGATCGAGTGAGTCGAAGTTACTTGCAGCAGCATGTCAGTCATTCAGTTGGCTAGCATCGATGCGCATATGTGGAAAGGAGGAAGGGGAAACCTAACTTGTGCGCTAGTGCGATTGCGCGTCACGTGGATGGAGGCGTGCGAATGCATGCGATGGTAATTCCTCAAATGAACTGCGTTGCAACGCTAAAGTGTAGACTGCTGTTGTTGTGCGATCGAGACCAATGATGAGTGGGTAGCAGAAAGTGGCGCCATTCCAGATGGACTGCTACCTAGGGAGTGTCGAATTTCCTACAGTTTGGTGAGATGATAATGCATGTCAGCAAGTGGACCCCACAAGTCCATATAATTAGAGTAGCATTGGCAGTTGTGTTGTTTGCATCTAGAAATGTAAATGTAGTCATTACTAAGAGCACCCGAAGCAGACTTTTCGTATGGGTTAATTAATGATTTTGTTTAAGACACAATTCGCCACAACCAGCAGTGCGAAGTAAAGAAATCACGAAGTCAGGGAGAGAAAGTACAGGTTAGCAAAGTGCAATTAATGTTGTTGTTGTTATTATAAGCAAAATGGCGCTGGCGAAGTCCAGCAATGGCTCAGTTAGTAGAGCGGTGGATTGTAGATATCAACAGCGATCCATAGGTCGGTGCTTCAAATTCGCCTTGCCGGAGCCTCATGCCCTCGAGCTGCCTTGCTGGTTTGCCCTGGAGCTTGCATCTTTGCTCGGGTTCCCTCTAGCAGATGGTGCTGTTATCTCTCCCATGACGAGTTTAAGACCTACATAAAACTCAGGTTTAACGCCCTTTTCCTCACGTGCAATTCAATGCCATCATTGCCGTGTAAAATTATGCCTTAGCGATTTCGGGCTATGCTGACGTCTGCGCAATCAGGTTTCTAACAAGAATTTCTACACTTCTTCACGCTTTTAACCTTATGTCAGGTACAGCCCAAATCTTCCACTCTTGTGTTGAAAGATGATTTAATGCAATGGGCTCCCGTTATCCGATACCAATCACACATATGATAAAGGATTGGGCGTCACATACATGCAACACCAACAGTTAATGTGTCAATGTGGAGTGGACGCATTAACTACGCATGCGTATCCCTCCCACGCTTCTGCCCCATTTGAGCATGTCTCGCCATTTCTTGTCATGTAGATCTGTCAAATTCTGAGCAGGAGAAGTCATGACTGCTCGATTATTAGACACTTTTGCTATTTTTACTTTGTTGATCCGTGGATGTAACACAACCGTCAGATTTTCGATAGCGCCTGATTTCACACTTAATTTGAACACAATTCCTATAGTTTAAAGTTATGTTACTAGAATCATATCAGTAGAGCAATTGATTTTCAAACAAGTGAGCGACATCAGATCACCATCAGTTCATGCTCTCTGGTTCCAGCCAATCTTGCCGCAATTGTTGCTAATAAACAGGACTCTGTAATAAATTGCAAAGTGTGAATGACTTGCAGGGCTTGGGTGATGTTTGATGAAAATGGTGAGTAAACGTCATAATGCCTTCTACATGTCATTTTTCCATTTGACTTCTAGAAGGTGGGAGAGAATCACAAACGAAGTTCAACCAACCATGCGGTTTTTTAGTAATTGGGTTTAAAATGATAAAGCAAATAAGGACAGCGTCATTGTTTGCTTAAACAAAGCCTTCCAAGTCCCCAGATAACCTCTCTCACCATGCTCGATGGTATCAGAAATGCGGTGATCAATGAAAAACCTCCATAAAAGCTGCACTCACAGAACATCGCGGTACAACTGATTGAGTGCATAATTCACTGGCAATGATAAGGGTTCTTTCTGTTAATAGGCTCCCATTTGTGCAATTTGTTTCGCTTCCAGTGGGTGAGAGGTAATAATCGGCTCCTAGCATGCGCTGAGTTGCCTGTAGTCGGTGACACGATGCGGCGTTGGAGAATCCGCCACAGACCCTACTCATTTACACTTGCTTGGTAGCCCAGACGCTGGCTAGGTAAATCCGAAAATGTAGCTCTCTAGGCTTGTGGCTGCTGGGCGCCTGAGTGGTGGCCAAGCGTATCGCTTTTATTTGTGACGATTAACACGGTTTCCTTCCAATCTAGGTAGTCATTAATAATAAAGTCATTTTACTGGTGAATCGAAGGGCGATTTGATTAAAATAGCGTTGTTACTCCTTGGAGGTGCCACACCACCTGGATGACTGTTTTCCGAGGAGTAAGTGGTAAACATATAGCAGGATGTTTTATACTTGCTTTCAAAAACACAAAACTAGAGGCTCCTCTGCTTCTTTACATTCCCGGGAGCATCTAGTTTCCTCATGGACAGCGTGGTCAAGTCATCTCGCTACTGTCCAGAAAAGTTCCTACGATGTTCTTGCCCTCCACCGATGGAAATCACGAAATCGTTGGGTCAGTGGACATAAAGTCACCAGAAGATGAGTGGAAAAGAAAGTTGGTGCAGTTATTTGTAGTCCGTGACATGGTATTAAGAGCAGTGGACTGAAAACACCTGTAGCCTTCGATCCAAAAGATGCCTTTACCCCAGTCGCCTCAACTCACGACTCGAACACTCGCTGGTGGATAGGGTGAACAGCAAAGAGAGGAAATATTCTTATCATTCACAGTCGACTCCGTCCATAGGCTGCTGAATGGTCTTCACAAACCATCAAATATGATTCGCCATCTAATCAGGAATCTACGGCAGATGCTCAGTGCAATGAGGACTAGTGCAGTGTGAGCTGCCCCAAGACAAGGCTGCAAGACACTCTCGGAAATGGTTGCTTTGCTGCTAAGAGAACCAAAGGAGACTGCAGAAGACGGTGAACCTGTACGCATAAATCTGCGACTTACTTGATGACAATGATGCGTCAAATGGAGTCATCTTCACTTCGGGTCAGGCGTTGACAAGTTATGCTCGGTTAGATTTATGTGTGGTACAGTGCTAGTTCTCCAAATTATGTGTTTACACAAGTACACTCTTCAATCTAGACAGTTTTTATCCGTCAACTTGGAGTCGTGAAGTTACAGCGTGTTAGGCGTGATCGGCGGACCAGAGTCCAGGTAAATACGTTGCCCTCATCCACCGCTTGTTGAGATTGTTGACGACCGAGGAGGAGTAGAGAACTGTGTAATTACTTTGTTTAGCCACCCTTCTAATCAATTAGCATTAGGATTTTGAAATACTCATTTCATTTCCCATTGCACTTTGCTGCAATGACACGACGTAATTTGTGAGGACTCGTCAAATGCACACGTGGAAATTCATAATCACGTATTATGAATCAGTGACTTGTGTTAGTCAGTTCAAATAATTGCTTTTGGCTTCGTTTTCCTATTAGATTCTGAGATCAATCCACAAGGTCTGGACCTGGTGAATGTGAGTTGAGCTTGCCTGTCTTCCGACTCCACTTTGACTCTAGCAAAATTTGTTGCATGGTGGCTGGAATGGGTGTGGCGGGCCAAAGCACCACCCATTAGAAGGTGAATACCTCCAGCTAAAGAACTTCTTCTATGTTTTACCAAAATAGCTAATCGTGCGTTGCTAATACTCAAAATGGCTTTCGGTCAACTTGTCAATCGAAGTTTTCCATCATGCATAAACAACTGAAGAGAGAAAGTCATGGAAGCCAAGCACACACGTTCAAAGACTCGAGCATTATTAGATGACAACTACGTTCAGGGACTGGTGATTTGTTCTTCGCCTTTCCTACCTTCCAAAACGCGTCTCTTTGGGTTGGCACTGACTGACGACTCTAGACTAACGACAACCCCTGCACTGACGGGTAAGAATTTGTCCTCCCCTCCTAAGTTTACATGCACTCTGCTCACCGTGTATGTCGGCTGTCTGTCCGAAGTTGGTGTGTGTGTGAGTCACTGCCAATTTCCTATTTTCGTCCTTTTGGAGAGCCGCGTTGGATGGGGTAGCACGGATGCAGGTAGGCATGTCTGTCTGTGTGTTTATGCCTAATTGCCGCCTATGCATCTGCTTACAAACATGTTGGTGGCTTTATCCACGCAAGCGATGGCGCTATTCTTGCTTTGTTTTATCACTAAACGTGAGACATTTTCCGTGATTTTCTCTTTCCTTCTAAAAGTCAAATAAAGAAATGACATGCAGAAGTCATTTCAACATCTATTCACCATCTTCCTCAGGCAGCGCCCAAAATTTGCAAATCAGCAAAGCTTAGCATTTAGAACAACACGTGTTCTCTGGTGTTGAAACGACAGGTTCCCTTCTGACGGTCGATTCCAACTCAATGCGTGGAAACCGCAAACCGAACTCCAGCGAATGCGGTGGTAGACAATGTGGACTCGACAACAGCAAGGGATCTGCAGGCACAACGTCAAGTCGTAGGATCAACGTTAGCAATACCGGGCAATCCGACACAGACTGGTGGATGGCTTTTAAGTTGTTTAATGAATTAGGCGGGATAGTCGTAAGTGAGACTGCCTCTGAAAGCAATCAGATCAACCAACTTCTACAACTTCTTGCCACAATGTTGCCTTTTTTTCAGTTACATCTGCCTTAATGCATCTCGACAACTGGGAATGCTGTTTTAAGAGCGTCCTGACTGTGACACAGAATCAGGCCCGTAAGGCGGCAAGGACGATGACGACGACGAGGACGACAACTAGGACAAGAAATTCTCCAAATTAACAGAATTAGCTATTTTCACACCAGAGCTATGAGAGAATTCTACCAGTTTCGCCTATAGCGTTCATCCCCCACTTTCTTAGAATCGGAGGAATCTTTAGACAGGTCAATCTTCATCCAAGGAAAAATTAAACAAGAATTTGTGAAGGGGCCAATCGCTTATCTTGATTAAATTTCTATGCCTCTCCTAGGAACGAAAAACACCAAACAGAATGTCTGTGTTCTAAACAGTGATGGATTAACAGATCGTCTTCCTCCACTGAACTGAAGAATAATTTCATTTAGTTCTTTGCATTCTCGCCTCGCCACTACCAATTTTTTTCCAAATTGGTGAACTATTTTGACATGAATGGTCGGATGGACCGATGGACCGATATGGAATAGATGGATGGGGACTGAATGCATAGGCTGTAATTAAGTCGACAGACCTAGCTCAGTTTCGTCGCCAATGTGGCACATGGTGGACACATTTGTGGCACCGAGAGTTCATTGTGATCGCCCTACGAAAGGGTGCCTCTCACAGTCCAACCATTGATTCACCCACCTCGCTATTTCTCAATTTGCGCAATCATTGGCTACTCACACTCTCTTTGCCAAGCATCACCCATTTATCAGCAGATCTGCTGCATCTCGTCTCGATCCGCAACGAAACTCGCCCTTTGGTAAAGGCGATCTATTGGCGAAAGAGAAGGGCAGCATTTAGTCTGTTGAAGCAAACAGCGAGATCAAGTTTGAACCATGGTGATGATTCCACGAATTGAGGTTGAATTAGCCACATCCTGAAAGTGAATGTCACTAAATGCTACGCAACATTGCACCCACAACACACCTGCTAGCGATGATTAATGTGGCAGCAGTACCACCAGTTGAGGGCCACCGTAAACGGCAGTCTTCTTGATCTAGAGTTAAGATGGATGCTGCTTGCTAATCATCCAACTTCTTCTACCTCAAGGCTGCAGGCGCATCAAAGTGTCGAAAAGAGGGAAAATTTTGCGATGATTATTATTATTATCATTACGGGCATGAGTATGGTTAATAAAAGCAAGGATGGATTAGAAAGAATCCAAAAAAATGAGAGAGTTTGGCGTACCTCGAATTCCTGATCTAGATTTGAACTGCTTTAGCATGAATCGAGAGGGAGTGACGAAATTGCGTCTGGCCGTGATAGGACTGAATTGGCAACGAGGGGACAGGTGAAGCCGCGGTTCTTGGATCAACAAGTTCACTATCTACTCATTGTGACATGTGAGGCATGGACCTCTGTCCAAGCAACGGCAAGATAAACCAAAATTAGTCACCTCAAACAGCCCCACAGTGAGATAGCGGAAAGTCGAAAGGGACCTAGACGAGGAAGCAGTACCAGTTGGGTGGTGTTCAAGTGTACCCACTTTTGTCCGTCACGTAAACAACCGTTGGGAGGAAGAAAGGAATGAGGGTGGGAACATAAATGAAGGAGGAGAAGTGAAAACCAAAGGAAGAAGAAAAGGAGGAGAAAGGTGTGCGTGGATGTAAGGAGTGTAAATTTGGCTCCCTCCTCGAATCCCCATCCGTTTATGGACTTCAAATTTAGAAGGTAAACAAGCTGCTGACGGGACGACTACAACTCTCCCCAGACGCAAAAGGGGAGTAGACTTGAGCTTCCATATCTTCTGTGGACATCATTGTCTTCAGTGAGGCGAAATTTCGGCCCTTGTCCCATAAGAGCAACAGAAGCATTGACACCATCCCATAATGAACAGACGGAAGGCAAGTCTTGTTCTTTACTTCTTTATTATCATCTACAAATAAGCCATCTTCTTCCTTAATCTGAATATTTTGAGACACGAAGTGTTTGTATTAAACATGGTCATTTTGAGTGCAAGCGCCGACCGTGTCAGCGCTGACAATTGCATACTCCTCTCTTTCGGTGTAATTATTTAAAACACCAATTTATTATGGTAAATGCGGCTATCATGCGCACAGACACCGGTAGAACTGGATGGCAAACAAACAGCATGGGAAGCATTGGAGTACGATTATAAGGCCGAGTGTGAACACAAGCCCTTGTTCTACTCCGACTCGGTGATTTCAGTTGCGCATGATGAACATTAACGTTTACACGTGACTCTCGACATGCAATCGTCGACAATTTATCGGTGTTTAAACCTCGCCACCCAGGCCATTCAGTCAATCTACGATGGTACCCTTTAAAATGGTATTTTTTTAGCGATTCCCATTTACTCTGCTTTTCTCCTTCACCTATGCCATCCTTCGTTCATTGCTTTCGTTGTCTTTTCCACTATCGCGATTCCCTTATTCCGATTCCAGGTCACTAGAGATGCCTTGCTTCGAAATCACTTTGAAAACGTCACAAAATCACGGAACTTTCAGCTGAATTAACACTGCAAGCATGTAGGTTTTTAGATGTGGAGGATTTAGTGGATGCCTGCAACATTATTTCTTGATGGTGATGAATATTTTATATCAGCGATCATAACAAGCAATGTTTTGACACATCAGCAAGTAGCACCAACTGCTTACTGAGACCCACATGCTGCTGCTGGAATTGACCAAAGCAAATAGAGTTCTTCCAGTGATATTCATCTCAGTCTGCTTGGTCCTCTCCTCGGCAGATCATCAATTGCTGCTTCATGTTTAATCCTCACCCACTTTATTTCACTGCATTACAGGTTTACTAAAGCGCTATCAATGTGGAGGATCGTTCCATCGTTATTTCTGCCACTAAAGGAGGTTGGACAATTCATTACAATGCACCTCTGATAGAGGGCGAATCGTGAAAGGGCAATTGATGAGCTGGCAATGAAAAGCTTGGCAAACGGAGGTAAATATTACTGGTAGAATTCCATTCTACGGTATTCAATCTCATGAGTCGGTTCTCCGCAGGCCGTTGGTATGGTTCGTACAAGTACCACGCAAAATGAGTGCTTATCGAGCCACAGCCATTGGCTGATGTGTTGACGCACTTGTGACCAACTCCAACTCTTCAACCCTTGATTAGGTGACATCGAACGCAAATGGGAATCGCAGATCTACTGTTTGCCATTGAGTAGGATGAAGAGTTGAGGGTTACGGTGCTCAAACATGAACCTGGGCTCAACCATCAGTGCTCCCCTGTTCCGCATGCTTGTAATCCATCCTCGTCAATGTTTTGTAGCAATAATAACTGTGTTCAAGCTGACGATTTGGTGGTTTGTGGGAAGGTTGAGAGTGAGAATAGATGAGTGACAATATCCTACATCAGGAGGTCGCTTTGGTCTCCAACTCACCTCTGTAAATTACATTGCGACGAGCAGAGCTGTGAAGTGCAAATCTACTGATAGCAATTTAGAAGACTAGATGTTGAGAGTCACAGGCAAACACTAACGTTGGTTGCATTCGGCTGAGGGGAACATGGACTTGTGCCCTCACCTGAACTTGGACATGCACACTAATGCTGCCCTCCTCTGCCTACTTGCAATCTAGTTCCGTCAATGTTTGCGATCACGGTAGCTGCGTTAATCATAATAATTTGGTACGTTGACGGTAATAGTAGTGGGTTCGACCCGTCCCCTCATAACGATGGAGATGTTGAGGGCAACAGACGTAGCACTTCGTCCTGCTACCAATTTAGTCGATGGCTTTACAGAAGAAACACTCCTTTAGCACCAGTAGAAGTAAATGCAAAATATATCTTACCAAATTAATCTCGTATAGGTGCTGCTCAAATAGTTTATTTCTCTCGTCATGAACGTAATAGCTTGTGTGGAGCTGCCTAAGCTTCTAACTTAAAAGGATCTAATCTGATAGCCTCTAAACAGAGAGTTACGCGATAGTAGAATGGCGCAATAGCGCCTCCCTCGGGCTCAAGAGAAGGAGAACAAATAAGCGATGACCTAGAGGGAAGACGGGCAAAACTGATGCGTGATCAATTAAGCCGAATCCTTTAAAGATTTCTTTATGGTAATTGCGATAACACCCTCTCCAAGTCTCTAAAGGAATTTTTTAGAATATTTAACGCGACCAATTAAAAATAGCTAAAAATTGGCATTTTTGCCGAGGCAATTCGTTGGTGAATCGCCTTATAAGTTTGGGTGACATTCAAGTAGAATGAAACTAAGATTCTCGTTTAGTGGAGTTACTGCTTGATTGTTGATCGACCTTGGGTACCCAAAAGGGTGAAATGCGTACCATTGCTTTGCATTTCCTGCTCTCCGTATACGAGGGAGCGCATAATTCATGGGATGGTATGTGCGCTACCGACGCTATAAAGGGTTGGCAACAGGGTAAAATCGGACATTTATCAGCGCAGTTGGTCACTGTGGTGTGAGCTATGGAAATAAACAGGAAGTAGAAATTAATTGAGATTAAAAGTGCCCTCGTAGAAGAGTACATTTTAGCTGTCGATGACTGACTGAGATCCGGTTAAACGCTTTTCATTGGTGAAGAACTCGTTGCACTTGTGCACATTGTTTATGCACATGGTTGCAAGAGGAGGATATATACCGATTTGGCGTCCAGCGTGGGACTCTTTTTTTATTATTCTATATTTTTGTAGATGCAAAAGCATGATGTGCTGGTACGAATCTGGACTAATGAATGGATGCCTCACGGTCAGACATTCATGTCACCAAATGGAATGTCTCGGTGTTCCACAACTCCACATCACTGCAATTGGTTCTCCTCACCTTTCGCACATAAACGAAGGCGCGCGTGCACATATGGATGGTTTCGATGAAGTTTTCCAATCACCCATCAGCAGAGAGGAAAACGCGTATTCAAGCAATGGCGTGTACGAGACTCAGGCACATCCCCGCATCCTAGATCAGTAAAGTCTGTTTCTTATTAACACACTGACACTCGCGAGGAAGCCCTCCCGTGAGGGCACAAAATGTCACTTGGACCACCTCAATCCCACCCTCACCCTCTTCCATCGAAATAGTTTCACTTACCAAAGAACTATGGTAATCGTGGTTATTATGAGCACAAACACGTTGACCTAATTTGATTGCATGCACGCAGCGTAAGGAAGCACTGGAGTACGAATCCAATTCCGAGTACGAGCGCAAGTTCATGTTCTACTCAGGGTCGGTGATCTCAGCTAAGTCTGATGAGAGTTAGTTCTTGAACACGACTTCCGACATGTAATCATCGCCAATGCATTAGTACTTAAACCACGACACCTCTGCTACCTGGTAAATCCGGAATAGCGCCTTATGGAAATGACGCGTTTTAGTAGTCCCCATTTAATCGCTTAACTTTAGCGGCAATCTTGTGGAGGTATATCGAGCGCAGAACTCGTGGAAACGATGCGCAGCAATAGGGTTACCACCCTTTCAGTGTTCGTAAACGCATGACGTGCGATAAATGCTGCAGATGTATTGTGGATCGTGCAGGTTTAAATGAAGTTTTTGTTCACATTTAGTGTTCCTGCGATGATGACCAACTGCTGATAAAGTTTATGCAAGGCAATAATGTTGCCATTTATACGTTGCCGAACGGTGAGCAGGAGTATTTTCTTGCATCATCGCCCCGTACCTCACCCACTTTGACCCATTCAGGATCCAAATCACTGCGCAGTCCACCCGAAGCACAACTCCTTTTCCACCCTAATGGTTAATAGAATTTGCCACAATTGTCAGGCGGGCGACAAATGCCATCACGACAGACAACGCTGCAGTTACTACGGCCGCTGCATCTATTGCTCTTCACTGCTCCGCTGGCGCATTTACCGCCTTGAAACCGAGATATTTCATTTGGTGGAATGAATGTCCGACCGTAAGGCATCCATTCATTAGTCCAGATTCGCACCAGCACACCATGCCTTTGCATCTACAAACTGGAAATAATGAGCTGGGTCTCTTCTGGCAACCATGTGCACATGTGCATCGAGTTCTTTACCAATGAAAAGCTTTTAACCGAATCTTAGTCAGTTATCGACAGTTGAAACTGTACTCTACTTCGGGAGACTTTTTAATCCCAATTATTTTCTGCTTCCTGTTTATTTCCATAGCTTGCACCCCAGTGACCAACTGTGCTGCTAAATGTGTGATTTCACCCTGTTTTTATTTCTGGCCGTTATGTAATTAAAACTGCTTGTTAGCTGATCTGATTTTTCGGCTCTAACTCAACGTTCCAAATCCTGTGCTTCTTAGTGGTCGCATAGTTTGCTTGAGCCACCCGCTTGCAAACTCGATGCAGAGACTTCAAGGTAAACGCCACAGTCAAAGCAGAAGTGCCGCAGTCACTTCATGAACAGAACCGTAGTGACGATCTACCCACAAATGCGTCTCGTATGGTGATTCAATGCATTGCCCATCGATGTGAGCACCGAGAAGCATCTCCACTCTGCGGTCTGGTCGTCGAGTCAGACTATCACGCTTTCAACTCTAACGCTCGCTATGCATGTATGCTCTTTCCAAGCACTTTTTTGCATTATGGCCTTCGGGTGGACATCGAGTAGCTCTCTGCTTCCATAACTTGAGCTGGAGTGTAGCCAGACAATGCCGATATAATGTGCCTTAGTAACAAACGTGTCACACATGCAGGCAGACAAGAATCCTCTCCTTCACTTCGTGTCTTGATCTAGTGACTGGTTTGGTGTGCTCTCAGCCTACGAACGGAGCCGGGTTGGTCAAAATGACACTTGGCCAGCAACTAACTTGTAACTTCTAAAATCCGGAGCAATTTCTTGTTTTGATGGTTGCACCAAACTTGTTTGTGGCTAACAATTAGTTTCTTGCATCATAAGTGCCCTAAGGGGTTGGGATTAGCCTTCGGATGAGCTAGCGGTTGATAGAGACTTTTAAGGGGAACAGTTCATCAATGACAATTTCAAAGCCTGGTTCTGGTTTAATGCAATGACAATGCAGATTTTACGCAAAGCCTACAAAAATTGGGCTGCAAGCTGCCATGACTTGCACAAGTGCAACCGCATTCCTAGCAGAAGCAGCACTAACATAGTGTTGAATGATAGGAGAGAGGCTCATTCCCACTCCCTTGGAGTAGAAATTGCTGATTACTCGCCCAATTAATGAAGAGAGCGACAATTTGAACAAAAAGAAATGGAAACAACGGCTGACTCGACTTCTTGAAAGCGCGTTCCGATGGCAGTGAAATCTTTCTCCTTTAAAATGGTGACCTTATAGCACCAGTAGTGGCGGACTTGACAGACTCACTCAATGTCGCCACCTTCTGAGGCGCTGCAAATGATGTCTGAGTCAAAAGCAAAAAATCGCTAATGCCGGAAAGAATTTACATAATTCTGTTAGCTGCAGGTGATAATCTCCGCTACCTAGAAATTGATGGGCTTCAATGTTGGAGAGTTAAGAGATCGTAATGCCAGAGCAGTCGAGGAAGGAGCGGAAATGTGTTTGGATTCCTTCCGATAGACCCGTAATTATTTGCCTTGATAGTTTTGCGGTGTTCGCGTAGTGCTTGGAGAAGAGACAGAAGTAAAAACGCATTGATCTGCCTTCAAACCGTTGAATTTATTTTACTCCGTTGCAGTAGGGATAACTTGCGGTCGCTTCGCTTCGTCGTCGTCAGGATAAGGCTAGTTTATTTGGACGAGCATTGTCGACCTGCATGTGTGTAGGGGCAAGTGGAATGACCGATTGCACTACCATTTGTATGGAATAGCATCAAAATGCGGCCACTACGTGTTCCTGATGGATCCAGTATTTTATTTTAGAAATCACCAATTAACGATTTGACGGCAGCAGAATGTAGCATGGCAGTAGGCATACGGTAAGATTACGTTGCTTGACAATAAACAAAGAGCAAAGCTTGTTCTTGTGCTTCTTCACCATTACTTTTAAAGCAGCATTCTCATGAAAGCATCAATTGTTGTTCGTCTATCCCTAATCTGAACCTCCCTGCCCTCTATCGAAACACTTTACTGTAACGAATTGTATTGTTGGACGTTGTTTTAATTAATACAAATATTGACAAGGCTAGATCGCAAGCATGCAGCAGCGTCGAGCCTTGGTGTCCAAGTCCAAATCCATGTTCTGCAAAGGGTCAGTGTCTTCACTTGCGCCTGATGGGCCTTACTATTTCACCGTGACTCTCGACCCTTAATGGACTTGCATTTTCGCCTCTACTGGCCCCATCAAACCAAAAAAGACAGATTTAAGGAACATCTCTCACATCTTTACAAGGGACCAAGTAAACGCTTTCTTCGTGGTAGGAGCGATATTGCAACAGTTCGCCAAGTCGTTAGTATTTACAAGAAATGCAGCATGTGAATATGAAATGTACAAGATCTATTTGTAGTCTTTTCCACCACATCGCTGTTCAAGTCCCATTCAGAGAAACAAGAGGAAATCCTAATTCCTTCTCTCTGGATTGGATGGCGATAAGCAAATTTGGGAAATGCAAATCTCATTACAACTGTACAGAACAAACTGCCTCCCGCTACTCACAGCATCCAGTCAGGCGTAGTTACCGTGATCAGTTGCCTCGAATTCTGTATTGGAGAGAAAATAGGTGAAATATTTTGCTGTGAATGCGAAATTTTAATTTGTAGGATGGATACGGTTGCCATTATATATTGCGAAAGTTTATGACGGAGCTATTTTCGGTACTTGCATGGAGATGACAAGCAAGCGAACACGCAAATGGAGTGCTGGCAGTAGAGGGACAAGCCATTGTAATTATCGCCATCCTGCCAAGGAATTTGGATGAAAAGACAGGTGATTAGAAAGTGTTTGCCAAAATTATCGCGAGTTTTGATGCATCTGATGATTGTCCACTGGTCGCTACGCCATTGGATTGGCGACTGCAATGTGTGTCGAGGAGCGCGCACCTGGATACATCAATTTGAAGGAATTTTGCGATTCGCTCCCTACGACCTGCAGTTCAGGAGCACCACCGATTCTTTCCACAGACGCTATTCTCTTCTGTGATTACCAGGCGCAACGTTCTTTCCTTTTCTCATTAATGTGGCGGCTCGTAAAACATTTAGTGTAGACTAGTTATAGATAAAGTGCTAGATGGCAGGCAGCAAGTGGTATTAGCGAATACGACAGTTTCGACCAGTGCGATGCATTCCGAAGTATTCGCTTCAACGTATGCATCATGACGACTGTACGCAGAACAGGCGGAAAATCAGTAACAACTCTGCCCATCATAATGGCACAACGATGTCTTTGAATCGTCACTGCGTTTAGGCCTGCCAGGACATTGGGTAGGCCGACTAAATTAAAGCATTTAAAGCAGCAGTTCTCTTCATGCCTTAATTTCTTTATTCAAGAAATATCGAAACAGGTGTTTGGAGACAAATGCTCATTAGGGGTTGGTGATTAGAAGCCACGGCTGTCCTCATTTGTGGCATTTTACAACGAGAAAGCATTGCATCACAATTAGATATCGCGCAGCCCACGTATTTAAGTTACAGGTTGAAGGCGTGCTTAAATTTAGGCGACAGGCAAAGGCACAATATGTAGGCATTGTGATGGGATCAGTCTAATCCCTCTCACAAAGGTCGTGTTCTTTGGTCCTTGTCGTTCCCGTCACGCTAGACATCGGTGCGCACATCCCTCGCTGATACCAGACTTCAGTTCTCTGAATCATTAGGCATTTACACTACGAGTCGACCAATGCTAAGCATTCCACCGCATTGAGCTACTACGTGTCTGGCAATGAAGATCGCTTAAATGTTTGTTGGAGATTGTGTGCCCGATGTTGGACAGAAGTTTATGTCGCGAAACGCGCAATGGAAAAATGAATGCCTGAGCTTTGTCGAAAGCAGGAACATTAAGTTGGTATCTTTTATGACGCACACTTATAAGTTGTCAGCTTAGCGTTTCTTTGAGCCCACAGATTATGATTGGCATCTGTGAGCGGAGGTCTACTGCACAAGTTGATGTGACTAGCCTGCTCAGCTCATTTGGGATGTACAAGGGCATGGTGGTAGGGCAGCAACTTTTGTTAGACCTCAACTACTCTCCGCCAAACATCACTGCCCAACTATGGACATGACGCTACAATTACCGAATCCGATCTCTTTCACAAAGACGTAGGGACATCGCAGTAGTAACTATGACGACTTCTGTTTTATAAAAGTAGCCTCTCTTCAAATGCGACTGATATTGCTGCAAACACTGATGGCATCACAGGTCTCCTCATCACGTTATGTGCTGTTTATCCTACCTGACAATCGGATGCCACTCTAATGCTGTGCCAACCCTCAAATTTCAAATTATGTAAAGCCTTACTCATTGTTTATTGTTAGAAGCGATAATCCACCCAAACGAATAAGCATGGCTTTGGACTAACAAAATGTCTTGGTGTTTTGGGGACAATTATCTATGATGCGGTGGAGGCGTGGAACCACGACAATGACACGTTACGTCGAACAGGATTTGAGGCCCATTCAACTCCCTTCTGTTATCACAGGCGTGGAATTGGATGGAATTAGCACGTCAGAATTGTGTGTGCGTGTACTGCGTGTTGGTCAACAGCTAATGTGTCAGTAGGTCGCGTTAAACGCATTTAGCCGCAAAATCAAAATAATTTGAGCCACTCATTGAATAAAATGCAAATGCTATTCTTGATAGACCTTAGGTATATGGGATGCAGAAGAGAGCACTAAAACTTCACACTTCTTGTTTGCTTGGACCACGTGAGAAAGGATTTGTTGCAGTTGACTGCAGTTGTGATTAGCCTAGACAAGAATTCTGCCCACACGTTTGGCAGAGAAGACCAGCAGCTTCGATACTTAATTGCATTGTAAGATGCTTAACTTCTCAAGAAAGAAGGATTAGGAATTACTTATGCCCACGAGCTACGACAACCCAATTTCGCAACCACACCCACACTCACAGGAAATGGGCCAAAGATTTGGCCGCTGCAACGTCTTCCATGCGCGAATTCCACATCGTCTCTTGCTTCACTGCCTGTTTCAGCAAATATTTACCTCAACTTATGCATTAGGACTGCTGTATGCAAAGCACGCGAAAGAGCATTAACACAATGGAATAAGCATTTCAAGCATTGCGTCGCAAACCGCCTCTGTTTAATGCATGCGTGTTCATTCGTAGCTGGTGCAACGATGTCTGAACCGTCACTGTGGTTGGATCTGCCATTGGCAGTGACTAAAATGAGCCAAACTAAATCATTTAAATCAGCAGTCATCTCCACACTCCACTTTTCTCATTCACAAGATGCTGACTCAGGTATTCGAAGGCGAGTAATCAGCGTTGGTGGTGATCAGAAGCCAAGTCTGGCCTCAGTTTTGGTATTCAAGACGCGAAAGCGTCGCGTAACATCAAGAAGTTACGTAGTCACGTCGCAAAGCCGCAGATCGAGGGCGCAATTAAAACTAGGCGACAAACAAAGGCACAATGTGCGGATATCGAGGTGAAATCAGTGTAATCCCTGCCTCGACGTGCATTTCATTTAACCTTCGACGTTTCTGCCAAGCAGACTATCCATACGCACATCCATCTGTAATGGCAGACTTAAGGTGCTCTGATTCATCTCCGCTCATTTCTTTGCTTCTATTACTCTACATTCGTTCTCCCTCTACACATCTCACAGCACATCTCATTTATCTCATTTCCTGTCACACACGATGGAAAGCAGTTGCCTAATTGCAGGATCTCGAACCATTTTCTAAATTGACACTAAAATTACGCTTTTATCTTGACGGGTCGAGGGCGATGCAGGGATGCATCGCTTATTCAGGCTGAAGGTGGATGATTTTACCATGACGATTTTCCACTGCACAACTTCAACGTAGTAATCTTTGAGTCTGGCTAAACCAGTGCCATGGCCGGCCACCTTCTTCAGACCTTTCGTCTGTGTCTACTTACAATGCGTCTGAATCAGTTCACATCAGCACAGACCTGCAATTCACACCCCAGCAGTCATTACGACTGAGGAATATACTCTGCAACTTAAAGTACCACAAATATATCGCCGATCTGAAGCCTTTGTCGAACCGTTTGCAAAACGCAGCTTTGAGCCAGAACCTACAGATGCGGCTAACATGACCATTCTATTTGAGGTCATAGGGGGAGAGGAACAAGTTTAGAATGGTCTTAGCTGGTGTCCGGCTCTTTTATCAGTCTATGCATGGACATGCCATCACGATTAAAAGGAACGAACTGTCCCACAAGGAGTGGTGTTCCTTCGACCACTGATAGCATTTTTGGCTTAAAAAATAAGATATCACTCGAATACCGTGGAAGCCTCCAATTACAATTTGCATACCCATTTCTCAATTGATCAACGCTTTGAAACGAGGATCTACTCGGTCAATTGAGCATAGCTTAGAACTGAAAATATTGTTGTGCACCACAGCTGAGCATCCGTGAGTGTCGGTGTTATTGTTGAGGGAAAGTTGGTAATCGGGCAGAGCCATGGGAAACCCACAATGGCACGGCATGCCGAACACTGGACGAAGTCTACAAAACCCTCCTCTTACAGCTGTGGAAAAGGACCGAGTTGGCAACTCTGGGCCGTGCGTGTAGGTTAGTCAACTTTGGACGAGTCAGTAAGCCTGGTGAAGCTATTCAAAGTAAATTGAAACTAATCCTCTCACTGCATAGAATTACTGCTTTAGTTTCCATTAACAGTGTACACACAGAAGAGGAACAGAGTACCATCGTTTTACATTTCCTGTTTAATTGAACAAAGTGGGAAAGAACTGGCTGTAGTTGAATGCAATGGGCATCGGTTTTGACAAACCGGTTCTTTGCATTTTGGACAATAGTAAAACATCTATGCAACCTCACTGCCGTCTCTTTAGTTCAAGAATAGCATCAAATTACCATCAAACCTACCTAATTCATTAGAAGCTAGCAAGAGAACTTGAATTCAAAATGTGTCCAAATTTGAAATGTGATATAATTATTTTCGGGTAGTTTCGTTTGCACTCACCACAAAGCAGAAGGGAGGCGTCTGTGTTGCCCGCAGTACTATCATCTGAGCTTCGGCTGACGCCATGATGTAACCAGATGACCTCTGGGAGCAGCTTACCCTTGTTATACATTGATTTTGGCGGACAGATCTGGCAGCTACTCAGATGCACATCGAATATTTTTCAGGTGGAAGTGTACCATCCAGTGGAAGAATTGGCTAAAGGCTGGACCCTGAGTCCACCGACGTCACCGCGGATCTTATCTGCTTGGTCTGCACCCCAGTTGGTGGTACAAAAATATGGAATAGATAGATGGAGAATGAATGCATAGGCTGTGATTAAGTCGACAGACCTAGCTCAGAGGTAATGTCCACATTGGCAAGAGAATAAGGCAATGGATGTAGAAATTGGAATGCAATGCCAAGCATAACAAATGCCAAAACTCGGACCAATGCATGATAGCTGTGCAGACCATCGACCTGCAATTTTCGCAACGTCTGCGACAGCTTGTCCACAAAATGCAACAGGGCTAAAATGGACCAACAACTCGAACTATGAGATCATCACCTCCATGCATTGGAAACGGAAGTGCAAATGTCAGCCAGATTCAACAAGACTTAAATAGATGAGCAGTGAGGATTGTGCAAGCATGGAGGTAGACGTGAAGTGACGAGTTGGAAGTGGTGGTCGTCGTCTCACCTCCTTCTTCCCTACTCAATCAAGATGTGGCAGCTAACCTGATGGGCTGCAAATCGCGTTCAGATTAGATGGTGTGACGGAATATTTGCACGATTGGTGTGCTATAAATGCCACTTTAGTTGGAAGCAAGTGATGATCGAGTGAGTCTGCGTTACGTACCGCAGCATGTCAGTCATTCAGTTGGCTAGCATCGATGCGCATATGTGGAAAGGAGGAAGGGGAAACCTAACTTGTGCGCTAGTGCGATTGCGCGTCACGTGGATGGAGGTGTGCGAGTGCATGTGATGACGAATCCTCAAATGAACTGCGTCGCAACGCTAAAGTGTAGACTACTGTTGTTGTGCGATCGAGACCAATGATGAGTGGGTAGCAGAAAGTGGCGCCATTCCAGATGGACCGCCACCTAGGAACTGTCGAATTTCCTACAGTTTGGTGAGCAAGTGGACCCCTTCCGATGTGTTTATGGAAGACCTGCTAACAGGCACACGATTCTGCACAAAGCTATTTACGCTTGGTGGATGGGAGGCTCTTGACGCACACAAAGCATTCATTCAATGCTCAAGCAATAGATTCCGGGTTGGAGTTCATGGACACTTGAAAGAATGCATCATCACGATTAGAGTATGTGCCTATAATGTTGTAAGTGCAAGAAGTCTTGACTGTCACAGCGTCGCATGGAATGCACTTCGAATGCTACGACACTCACTTAGCAGCATATATGACTGCGCGAGAACTCGGAGGACGAGTTGAAGACTGGTAGCGCATTTTCATGACCAAGTTATGCTCAAATCGAATTAACCAGCGTGGTTTGGTGTTGGCGTTCTTCTGCCTTCCCAATCGGTAGGTCGTGGTGACAGGCTATATCTCTCAACGCAGCAACACTTGCCGGTTAGCACCCATCTCAACGTCGTTTTGTCTAGCGTATGGATCTAACACGGAAGAGAGTATTTTGGAGTCCTTATCACTGCAAAGGAACATCTGAACTCCTGTGTTTACAGGAAGCCTTATTTAAGCATTGATCAAACTACGAGTTCACACTAGAGAATGTGGACAATTCAGGCGAATAAATAGGTAGAGGATGTCACCAGTCTGCTATTTGGGGTGAAATGTTGCCTATTTCAGAGTTGATCTGGGACTCACCACTGCTAAGGATTCATAGGAGTTTAATTTATCATGTTTCAAAACTGCTGATACGACAACAGCACTAGAACATTGCTGCTTAGTGGAGGAAAGTCCAGAGTTTGATTAGTGGTTGTCCTCATGCAACGCCTTTTCTCGCTTCCTTGGCTAGACACTGCACTAAGCGTTCGACGCTGGACCGATGGTTTCGCATTACCAAGAGACTAGCTGATGCAACAGAACCCTCGGATGAGTCATAAGCCATGAATCATAGACCAAGTCGTAACATTCACAGAGCTTTGGCACAGACTGAGGCTTGTCATGGGCGTTGCATCACGCTACGCCCTACAATAACTCTTTGATCAGCACCAACCAAATCCACCCTCTTGTTAATCCAACACAGTTTCAATTAATTCATAACTTAACCGACAATGCAGTGCCCAATGTGCCATGAAGTGACAATGAATGATGATCAGACACAAACCAGCTCATTTTCGCACTGTTGTTTTCAACTTCCTCAGGTTAATTCGGCTGTGAGGCTGGTTATATTGAGTCGTTAGAGGCGTTGTATGCGCATCATGACGTGTGAGTAGAGTGACGAGTAGTGACATGCGATCCTCCAAGTATCAATAAGGGTAAAGGGCGGCGGTTTCGTTTAAGCAGAGGGTCAGGCAAGACCCTCCTCCACTGCCCACTTCCGCAGTTGATTGCATTTTGAGAACTCGTCAATAGTAAGTATGGTTTTGGCGTGGTAGCAGCCATCTGTTCTCTCCCGAACGCACCGCATCGCTTTTGAGCTGGATCAATCGGTCGTGATTGCAGCCCCACTGACCAGAATAGGATTGCAGGTCCTTACGAGGCACTCGTCACATGCGATGGTTTTGTTCATGATTCAGTGAAATCGGTCAGCAATGTCGATTCGGAGTAGGCGGCTTTTCGAGCTGAAAGTCATGGGAAGAGTCATTGCTCGATTGTAAGCCTCGACTACCCATTCGTAAGTGATCTGTCAGTGGATGGGTGTCTGGAGCAGTAAGTAGTGAAACGAAGATAAAGCATGACGGTTTTGATAATAGTGGCTATATACATTCCTGTGAGGAAACACCGTTCAAAATTGACCTGCTGGACATGTTTCTTGATGCTTGTGCACCATAGAATTGTTGCTGGATAACAAAGTGCCATCATGGCGTGCTGGTTCGATGCCTTACAAAGATCTACTTTGCAGTGTAACTGATTCACTAACGCCGCCACAATCCAATCCGCCACCACGATGCCATGCCCCAACCGACTGCCAGCACTGACTAATGGCAGTGCGTAAAACCAACCCTTTCCACCCAATTGACGTCAAGTCTTCCTCTAGTAAAATTTTGAGCTAAGCACTCCACATATTCATCTATCTATTCTGCCTTCGAATGACTACTCCACTTCCCCATCAAACATCAAGTGAGAACTGCAGTCACACAGAGAACATTTGTAGTAAACATCGAAGAGGGTCCTTCTTCAGAAGGGAATAGACTACTAACGAACAACTGTTGTGCCAACAGTAGCAGCGCATTCACGCAATGTCTACAAGGGGGTTCGAACGCGCAGTATCGACCAGTAGATTGAGTGGCATGATGTCATTGGAGAGACGCGAATTAATCTTGTCCAGCTTCGTGGAGTCCAAATTGATCAGGGTTTTCGCGATGTTTGGCGCCATATCGAGCGCTTCGACGACTTCATGTGCATCCGAGATGCGAATCACCTCATCAATGAGGGGTATTTTGGCGCGCACCAATTCTAGCTCCTCGTCTGTGAATATGAGCCTGCCAAGTGGAATTGCCTCCACCTCCTTCTCCTCATCGTCTGCAGGATGCTCCACCTCCACCTCCTGCTCCTCCGTTGCATTGGCCACTGGCGCTGCAGTCGTCATTGCTGCTGCAGGTGCATACTTCGCGAGCGAGGGCACTTTGGCCACAAGAGCTTTCACCACCTCGGCATCCATGCCCCTCATGAATTCGTCAATGTTGGAGAGCTTGTGGAAGACCTCCTTCAATGTGGTGGAGGGCAGATGGCAGAGGAGTGCACCAAATTTGGGTACATGCTGAGCGACGTAGTGAAGGGTGCTCGCCTCCATGTTGGTCAGAAGAGCTGACAGGTTCTGATGGTTCTCCACTACGTACTGAACGAAGCGTGGATCCAAGGTTAACAAGACATTGGCAAAGCGAGGCGAAATATTTGGCAGAGTGGACAAAATGTCATAAATGTAATTGATGGCTATGAATTGGAGTGTATTGTACTCGAGAGTAGAAGGCTCTGACGTTGTCGCGGTAGTGGGCTCCGCAGTGGTGGAGGTAGGCGCCGAAGTAGTAGCAGCAGTTATTGGCGTCGTAGTAGCAGTGGTAGCAGGAGTAGTGGTGGTGGTGGTGGTGGTGGTGGTGGTAGTCATGGCAGGCTTTGATGTCTTAGCCACAGACCGTTGCTTCACAGCATCGCACTTCCTGCCAACACACTTCTGGCTGTGCGCATGAGGCATCTCACCATTACCACCACCATCATCATCACCACCCACGTGAGGCTCGACACCGAACAAGATGCTGTCGATGTTTGGCACGCTGGCGACGATGGATTGAAGAAGTGCAGGATCCATGCTTGCCACCACATCGTGGATGTTTGGCATCCATGCCACCATAGCTTGTAGAGCGTAAGGGTCCATGCTGGCGGCGTAAGCGCCGAATCCCGGCACGTACACCAGAGCAGATTGCAGCAGTGCAGGATCCACTGACATGAGGAGTTGACGCAAGTTGGGCATATTGAGCAGCATTGATTGGAGAAGAGCTGGATCCACAGTGTATACTAAAGTGGAATGGAGTGGGGATGGGGGCTGCGACTGCACCGGAGGAGGATAAATGATGTGCTCAACATGACCAGTCACGGGGTCATACACGCTGCTCCTTGCAAGGGAATACTCCTGCTCCCCGTTCGGCAACGCGCGCATTGGCACATTGTTGTCTTGCATGAACTTGATCAGCGCTAGAGCATCATCTCCCCGTACCTCACCCACTTTGACCCATTCGGCACCCAAATCACTGCACAGTCCACTCGAAGCACAACTCCTCCTCCTCCACCCTGATGGATGGCATTTGCCGTGCTTGCATGCGCGCCAGTGGTCACGGTTGGCAGCGTAGCAGCCTTGCTTGCTGACGGCGCCACTGTCCCTTGCCTCCTGCATGGCCTTCTGCGAAAGGACGGTGTGTTCACCACCACCACCACACAACGACGGTAATTGTGGTAATTTTGGGTAACCAAAACCACCAACTGTGAGGCAGACCAGCGCAACTACCACAACAACAGCCAGCCGCATCGCGACGATATGATGCTCCTCAAATATGCTGCGTCTTTTTATACACCCATGTGAAAGGTGACCATTGGTTCCCTCGTCATGTCACGCCTCGCTCGCCCCCCTCCCATCCATCCATCCGTCCATCCGTCAGTCATGGTGTCCTCACCTTCCACCCCTTCCCCCCTTTACTGCGAGCGGCCTTACAACGTGACGATTCGCCACGTACTATGAAACACGTGATGTGTCACGCCATTTGGCGTGTAAAGCATGAAACACACAAAATTGTGGCCATCTCTACTATTCTACTAGAATCGTTGAAATCCCACCATGCACTTACCAAGTGAGCGCATTCATAGCCAACGATTTACTGAGTCTATGCAGACCAACAACCACATCCACCTCATCATGCATACCTTAGTCTAATCCTGTCCCAAGGCTTCAATCGGTAGACTGCCACTGTCTCGGGAATGCGGAGATCTGCTTACTATTGAGGCGCTGTGCAATCTCGCAAACCTTACTTGCTCTGTCCTTGGCACGAATGCTTTTCCTAATGCGCATCTTCGCGATGACGTGAGACGTGCACTTAGTGTCAACTGAGAATGCTCATGCAGTCATCACCGCATCTGTTGGTGATTTCGCCTCATCGGCATTTGGCATTGGGCACGACTGTCGTGGGACCTCCTCATCCACCAATGCAACCGCCTCCACGTTAGAGGCGTGAGACCAGCAACTCTGCACCAATCACCCTTCTTTTGGTCATTTCACTTTATTTGGGATGTTTGGGATGCAGTCTTGTTCCTACTGAACAACACTGTGAGGAGTCAGGAAATGGGCAAGAGAACTAAACGAAGAGTCAAAAGGCGACATGTGCATGCTCAAGTAGCATGAAGCACTGCCACCAAGAGAGATGCTGCGGCGCCGCACTACTCACATTTCAGTCACGTTGGCTCATTGGCTCATACTCACGTGACATGGTGAAGGTGGAATTTGCTCGATCAACACTTGCTGACGATTGTGAAATGAACGTGAGTAATATAAATCCTGAGATATCCGGGCGATGAGTCATCCGAATCCTCCATCTGGTCAGCTGCGTTGGACTTCGTTTGCAAACCAATCCGTGCAGCCTCATAACCTGGTTTATGTACGGGGAGAACGGGGTGAGGAGGTGGATTTTTGACGTCAACCACCACTTTGATGTCGGGACGTTTCATGTCTAGATGACAATGTCCTCATCCTTGTTGTTACGCGGACAGACATTCTGCCTCCGTTATTGGAGTAGCGGTTAATAGGGAAAGCAATATGAACCCTTTTGGAAGAACTAAATCAGGTTGTACCGTGACGACAGCGTTGTACGAAGCTGCATTGTCACAATCAGAGGGTTTGGCGAAATGAGAGGATTCGGCCACCACCGCAGCCCGAGTATCAAAGAGCCTAATTGTGCAAGAGTGAAGCAGCCTCAGTTTGCAACTCCTCAATTATGCTAACAGGTGCAGTGAGCTAGCAGCGTCAAAATGGGAGGCAATTTGGTTACTTTTTAAGCCTTAAATTAAACAGCCCTGGCATGAGGACGGAAATGGTTGAGCCTTTGTTTGGGGAATCGTGGTCTGAGTCAGCATCTGACCTGACCGTGGCCCATGACTCACCAGCTCAGCTGCGATGTCTTGTTTGAGTTGGAGGACAATGAATTGAAGGCATGCATTGTGAGGCCACCCAACACCTCCACACGTATGAGCGTCGGTCTTGGCATTACTCTCCTTCCCACTGCTCTCGCGACTAACATTCACACGCTCCGCAATCTCTGTGTCAATCACGCCTCTACTACCGTCAGTGTCATGCAAGCTTACCGCATTTGTCGCCCTCACGTCCATTTTCCTCGTCTAACAAATTGCAAATGCGTTAGGCCAATCCTCATGTAAAACGAAGGAATCTGTGTTTGTAAATGATTAAACACGTTGTTCTGTAATGCACTAGTTGTTGGCTCAACTCGACACTGTGTTTACGGGAGCACTCAAGACTGCATACGCCTCTGCAATTCCTCTAGTAAAATGACCATCTGGGTGTGAGTGTAATGCCACAGCCTACTCCACGTCGTCGATACCTACTCTGCTCTTCCATCATGGCTTTGTTCGTCTTTGGGAAAGACTTGTGACGATATCATCCCTTGGAATTAATTGTGAAATGCTTTGTGTGGCGTTAGTGAGTGGATCAGTTACACTGTGATTCCGATCTGTGCGAGGTATCCACCAATGCCTCAGTTGTGGCGAGAAGGTAGCTGTGCCGTTTGATTAACCTTGTGTGGGTGTGCGTAGCCGAAAATGACATCCTTCTTAAAGTGGACGTCATGCTTCGATTAGGAGGAATGAAGAAGTGGTAGTGAATAGCAGGGTTAAATGAGCAGTAGTGGGGCTAGAGTTGTGTTGTAGGAGGGACTTGTTTCAGCCGTGAGATTTGAATGAACGAGAGGGTTGTTGGATTTCTTCCTAATCATGGGAGCAAGTCAGCATTGGCCTTCGAGGAGGTGGGGTGTTGTGAGCATAGTAGGCGACATCTAGTCAGGCTCTCGGATGGAACCATTTGTTGCACAAAGCAACGTCTTAAGAGCTTTAACATCCAGTTGTGAGACATTCCTTCACCCATGCAACTTACGGTGCCCGCCCGTGTAATAATGATGATGGAAATGATCGTTGAGGAGTGCATTGAATGCTCGTCGTATTTATCGATAACCCCTATTTAGTGCAGTGCTTCGGAGAATCAGCATATCGTCTGTCTACGTTCAGGGCATGCAAACTTTAAGCACGCGTGTAACGATGTGGTAGAGACGTGAGGCACATAAAGGCAGTGGATATTTTGTGGTCGGAAACTTTCGTGGGATTGATTTGACTGACCTTGAGGGCAGCTTCCTTTCTATGTCAACGTGAGCAAGCAGGTGCGGCGATATGAGTAATGTCCAAATTAGTGGGCTGCCTAGTGGTTTTGACTAAAATGTTTGAGGTCTATTTGATTGCACTGTATGCCCCGCCGCATTGTGTAATTGGACATGCACGCAGCGATTTCAAAGGCTCACGAGTAGATCGCTTTTCTGCTGGGAGAATTTGCAGTACCCTGTCCATTATCTGCATGAACAGTGACTATACACACTGCCTGCCCACCTACCGACAAGCAGTGAGAATATCTGGATCTCGCAGCTGTTTAACTAGTTGCAAAATAACCTGCATATTAGCTGGTGAGAAAGCGCCTGTGGTTGATTCGCAATAAAAGTTGACCAACACAAAAAGCACACACACACACACGGCTCAGATGTGCTAACTTTGTTCATTGGCAAAATCCTCACGCCCCAAATGCGTGACAAATGTTTGCGCCTAGGTCGCCAAAAAGTTTTGTTAGATTAAATCCATGTCAATCCGTTTAAGCGGATTATCGTTTCAAAAGATTTAACAATCAGTAGAGCTTTGCATAAATTGAAATTCAAGGCTACGCACTGCCCTATATGGACGTCCAACTGCCAGGTCTTGAATATAACGCATGAGGCGATGAGAAAGCTTATGGCGGCATCAGTGAGTGTAGGAACATCGGTTGCGTTCTAAGAGAAGCAACTTTGGTAAAACGGAATTCGTCATCGTTACTGCTGCGATGACCCTACCTAAATGTGAAATGAATCAGATCCGCAGATTGTAATGTCATGTGCATGATTGGGCTGAGAAGAATGGTGGAGAGGGTCAAATTGCTAGCCCACACTATTGCCTAGCCAACCAGTAGGAAGTTCGACGCATCGAATTTCTTTTACGCTCTCGTCATTAGTCCTTTGCACACAACAACGGAAGTCTGCATTTCCGCAATTCATTAAAGGAATGCTTATCATATGCTTTCGCATTCCTCCATCGATGCGACACGACGCGACGCAGCGCACTATCGTTGGCCATAATTTCAGTCATGAGGCGAGAAGAGGACAGCGAAATTAGGACTTCAGAGTCTCATTCTGCCTCTCCAACAACAAGACTGACTGACTGACTGACTCACTGGTTCAACACTTGCTGTTTATTACAAACGGTATTCCGATAAATTTCGTGGACCTCATTAGGCAGAGAGGAAGCTTCTTTGGTACATAGCTCCTTCATCATCACTCCTGATGCGTCGAAGTGCTTTATAATAAATAGCAAGACCACGGCTAAATAAATGAAAGTCTGTGAATCGCCAATGTTTCATCTCATCGGCTGACCTAAACGCGATTCGCAACCCCCATCAGCACAGCTGCGACATCTCGATTGAATAGGGGAGACGAAGTAAGACGATGCATTGTGTGAGGACAACCACCACATCGAACTCGTCACGTTTCACATCCGAGTTGCGATGTCCTCATGATTGCCTCCACTTCGACAAACATCCCGTAGTGACTCTGGTACAAACAGTTAATAGACACGGTAACGAAATCTCCTCTCACAAAACAACATCCAACCGTATGGCTTTCAAGTCCTTGTTTGAAGATCCACTTTTACAATCGAGTAAGTTGTTGATCGCTACATTACACTTCTACGGGGACTGAATGGAGAAGAGGTGAATGTACAATTTGGTGGTACATTCAGTTGCGATGCGATGCAGCCTTTATTTGAAAATTGTCTGAGCAGCTGAGTTTACCTACCTTAGTCTTATCAATGCCAATATTCCTCCACTCGCAAATGCCATCTGACCGGCAGTTCTCAACAACTGCACAGCTTCGCCCAACAGATTGCTGACTACATTTGAAAGTGCACAACCTTCTCTCAAGACTGTGTTCGCCTATGAGTTCCACGTTCTCCTTCTTCTACCAGTCTTTCATTCAACCTGGATGATCAAGCGCTTAAGACGTTGCTTTGTGCAACAAATGGTTCCATCCGAGAGCCTGACTAGATGTCGCCTACTATGCTCACAACACCCCACCTCCTCGAAGGCCAATGCTGACTTGCTCCCATGATTAGGAAGAAATCCAACAACCCTCTCGTTCATTCAAATCTCACGGCTGAAACAAGTCTCTCCTACAACACAACTCTAGCCCCACTACTGCTCATTTAACCCTGCTATTCACTACCACTTCTTCATTCCTCCTAATCGAAGCATGACGTCCACTTTAAGAAGGATGTCATTTTCGGCTACGCACACCCACACAAGGTTAATCAAACGGCACAGCTACCTTCTCGCCACAACTGAGGCATTGGTGGATACCTCGCACAGATCGGAATCACAGTGTAACTGATCCACTCACTAACGCCACACAAAGCATTTCACAATTAATCCCAAGGGATGATATCGTCACAAGTCTTTCCCAAAGACGAACAAAGCCATGATGGAAGAGCAGAGTAGGTATCGACGACGTGGAGTAGGCTGTGGCATTACACTCACACCCAGATGGTCATTTTACTAGAGGAATTGCAGAGGCGTATGCAGTCTTGAGTGCTCCCGTAAACACAGTGTCGAGTTGAGCCAACAACTAGTGCATTACAGAACAACGTGTTTAATCATTTACAAACACAGATTCCTTCGTTTTACATGAGGATTGGCCTAACGCATTTGCAATTTGTTAGACGAGGAAAATGGACGTGAGGGCGACAAATGCGGTAAGCTTGCATGACACTGACGGTAGTAGAGGCGTGATTGACACAGAGATTGCGGAGCGTGTGAATGTTAGTCGCGAGAGCAGTGGGAAGGAGAGTAATGCCAAGACCGACGCTCATACGTGTGGAGGTGTTGGGTGGCCTCACAATGCATGCCTTCAATTCATTGTCCTCCAACTCAAACAAGACATCGCAGCTGAGCTGGTGAGTCATGGGCCACGGTCAGGTCAGATGCTGACTCAGACCACGATTGCCCAAACAAAGGCTCAACCATTTCCGTCCTCATGCCAGGGCTGTTTAATTTAAGGCCTAAAAAGTAACCAAATTGCCTCCCATGTTGACGCTGCTAGCTCACTGCACCTGTTAGCATAATTGAGGAGTTGCAAACTGAGGCTGCTTCACTCTTGCACAATTAGGCTCTTTGATACTCGGGCTGCCGTGGTGGCCGAATCCTCTCATTTCGCCAAACCCTCTGATTGTGACAATGCAGCTTCGTGCAACGCTGTCGTCACGGTACAACCTGATTTAGTTCTTCCAAAAGGGTTCATATTGCTTTCCCTATTAACCGCTACTCCAATAACGGAGGCAGAATGTCTGTCCGCGTAACAACAAGGATGAGGACATTGTCATCTAGACATGAAACGTCCCGACATCAAAGTGGTGGTTGACGTCAAAAATCCACCTCCTCACCCTGTTCTCCCCGTACATAAACCAGGTTATGAGGCTGCACGGATTGGTTTGCAAACGAAGTCCAACGCAGCTGACCAGATGGAGGATTCGGATGACTCATCGCCCGGATATCTCAGGATTTATATTACTCACGTTCATTTCACAATCGTCAGCAAGTGTTGATCGAGCAAATTCCACCTTCACCATGTCACGTGAGTATGAGCCAATGAGCCAACGTGACTGAAATGTGAGTAGTGCGACGCCGCAGCATCTCTCTTGGTGGCAGTGCTTCATGCTACTTGAGCATGCACATGTCGCCTTTTGACCCTTCGTTTAGTTCTCTTGCCCATTTCCTGACTCCTCACAGTGTTGTTCAGTAGGAACAAGACTGCATCCCAAACATCCCAAATAAAGTGAAATGACCAAAAGAAGGGTGATTGGTGCAGAGTTGCTGATCTCACGCCTCTAACGTGGAGGCGGTTGCATTGGTGGATGAGGAGGTCCCACGACAGTCGTGCCCAATGCCAAATGCCGATGAGGCGAAATCACCAACAGATGCGGTGATGACTGCATGAGCATTCTCAGTTGACACTAAGTGCACGTCTCACGTCATCGCGAAGATGCGCATTAGGAAAAGCATTCGTGCCAAGGACATAGCAAGTAAGGCTTGCGAGATTGCACAGCGCCTCAATAGTAAGCAGATCTCCGCATTCCCGAGACAGTGGCAGTCTACCGATTGAAGCCTTGGGACAGGCTTAGACTAAGGTATGCATGATGAGGTGGATGTGGTCGTTGGTCTGCATAGACTCAGTAAATCGTTGGCTATGAATGCGCTCACTTGGTAAGTGCATGGTGGGATTTCAACGATTCTAGTAGAATAGTAGAGATGGCCACAATTTTGTGTGTTTCATGCTTTACACGCCAAATGGCGTGACACATCACGTGTTTCATAGTACGTGGCGAATCGTCACGTTGTAAGGCCGCTCGCAGTAAAGGGGGGAAGGGGTGGAAGGTGAGGACACCATGACCGACGGATGGACGGATGGATGGATTGGAGGGGGGCGAGCGAGGCGTGACATGACGAGGGAACCAATGGTCACCTTTCACATGGGTGTATAAAAAGACGCAGCATAGTTGAGGAGCATCATATCGTCGCGATGCGGCTGGCTGTTGTTGTGGTAGTTGCGCTGGTCTGCCTCACAGTTGGTGGTTTTGGTTACCCAAAATTACCACAATTACCGTCGTTGTGTGATGGTGGTGGACACACCGTCCTTTCGCAGAAGGCCATGCAGGAGGCAAGGGACAGTGGCGCCGTCAGCAAGCAAGGCTGCTACGCTGCCAACCGTGACCACTGGCGCGCATGCAAGCACGGCAAATGCCATCCATCAGGGTGGAGGAGGAGGAGTTGTGCTTCGAGTGGACTGTGCAGTGATTTGGGTGCCGAATGGGTCAAAGTGGGTGAGGTACGGGGAGATGATGCTCTAGCGCTGATCAAGTTCATGCAAGACAACAATGTGCCAATGCGCGCGTTGCCGAACGGGGAGCAGGAGTATTCCCTTGCAAGGAGCAGCGTGTATGACCCCGTGACTGGTCATGTTGAGCACATCATTTATCCTCCTCCGGTGCAGTCGCAGCCCCCATCCCCACTCCATTCCACTTTAGTATACACTGTGGATCCAGCTCTTCTCCAATCAATGCTGCTCAATATGCCCAACTTGCGTCAACTCCTCATGTCAGTGGATCCTGCACTGCTGCAATCTGCTCTGGTGTACGTGCCGGGATTCGGCGCTTACGCCGCCAGCATGGACCCTTACGCTCTACAAGCTATGGTTTCATGGATGCCAAACATCCACGATGTGGTGGCAAGCATGGATCCTGCACTTCTTCAATCCATCGTCGCCAGCGTGCCAAACATCGACAGCATCTTGTTCGGTGTCGAGCCTCACGTGGGTGGTGGTGGTGAGATGCCTCATGCGCACAGCCAGAAGTGTGTTGGCAGGAAGTGCGATGCTGCGAAGCAACGGTCTGTGGCTAAGACATCAAAGCCTGCCATGACTACCACCACCACCACCACTACTCCTGCTACCACTGCTACTACGACGCCAATAACTGCTGCTACTACTTCGGCGCCTACCTCCACCACTGCGGAGCCCACTACCGCGACAACGTCAGAGCCTTCTACTCTCGAGTACAATACACTCCAATTCATAGCCATCAATTACATTTATGACATTTTGTCCACTCTGCCAAATATTTCGCCTCGCTTTGCCAATGTCTTGTTAACCTTGGATCCACGCTTCGTTCAGTACGTAGTGGAGAACCATCAGAACCTGTCAGCTCTTCTGACCAACATGGAGGCGAGCACCCTTCACTACGTCGCTCAGCATGTGCCCAAATTTGGTGCACTCCTCTGCCATCTGCCCTCAACCACATTGAAGGAGGTCTTCCACAAGCTCTCCAACATTGACGAATTCATGAGGGGCATGGATGCCGAGGTGGTGAAAGCTCTTGTGGCCAAAGTGCCCTCGCTCGCGAAGTATGCACCTGCAGCAGCAATGACGACTGCAGCGCCAGTGGCCAATGCAACGGAGGAGCAGGAGGTGGAGGTGGAGCATCCTGCAGACGATGAGGAGAAGGAGGTGGAGGCAATTCTACTTGGCAGGCTCATATTCACAGACGAGGAGCTAGAATTGGTGCGCGCCAAAATACCCCTCATTGATGAGGTGATTCGCATCTCGGATGCACATGAAGTCGTCGAAGCGCTCGATATGGCGCCAAACATCGCGAAAACCCTGATCAATTTGGACTCCACGAAGCTGGACAAGATTAATTCGCGTCTCTCCAATGACATCATGCCACTCAATCTACTGGTCGATACTGCGCGTTCGAACCCCCTTGTAGACATTGCGTGAATGCGATGCTACTGTTGGCACAACAGTTGTTCGTTAGTAGTCTATTCCCTTCTGCAGAAGGACCCTCCTCCCTCCCTAATTGGTTCGTGTGATAATCGTTCACTCTTCGATGTTTACTACAAATGTTCCCTGTGTGACTGCAGTTCTCACTTGATGTTTGATGGGGAAGTGGAGTAGTCATTCGAAGGCAGAATAGATAGATGAATATGTGGAGTGCTTAGCTCAAAATTTTACTAGAGGAAGACTTGACGTCAATTGGGTGGAAAGGGTTGGTTTTACGCACTGCCACTAGTCAGTGCTGGCAGTCGGTTGGGGCATGGCATCGTGGTGGCGGATTGGATTGTGGCGGCGTTAGTGAATCAGTTACACTGCAAAGTAGATCTTTGTAAGGCATCGAACCAGCACGCCATGATGGCACTTTGTTATCCAGCAACAATTCTATGGTGCACAAGCATCAAGAAACATGTCCAGCAGGTCAATTTTGAACGGTGTTTCCTCACAGGAATGTATATAGCCACTATTATCAAAACCGTCATGCTTTATCTTCGTTTCACTACTTACTGCTCCAGACACCCATCCACTGACAGATCACTTACGAATGGGTAGTCGAGGCTTACAATCGAGCAATGACTCTTCCCATGACTTTCAGCTCGAAAAGTCGCCTGCTCCGAATCGACATTGCTGACCGATTTCACTGAATCATGAACAAAACTATCGCATGTGACGAGTGCCTCGTAAGGACCTGCAATCCTATTCTGGTCAGTGGGGCTGCAATCACGACCGATTGATCCAGTTCAAAAGCGATGCGGTGCGTTCGGGAGAGAACAGATGGCTGCTACCACGCCAAAACCATACTTACTATTGACGAGTTCTCAAAATGCAATCAACTGCGGAAGTGGGCAGTGGAGGAGGGTCTTGCCTGACCCTCTGCTTAAACGAAACCGCCGCCCTTTACCCTTATTGATACTTGGAGGATCGCATGTCACTACTCGTCACTCTACTCACACGTCATGATGCGCATACAACGCCTCTAACGACTCAATATAACCAGCCTCACAGCCGAATTAACCTGAGGAAGTTGAAAACAACAGTGCGAAAATGAGCTGGTTTGTGCCTGATCATCATTCATTGTCACTTCATGGCACATTGGGCACTGCATTGTCGGTTAAGTTATGAATTAATGGAAACAGTGTTGGATTAGCAAGAGGGTGGATTTGGTTGGTGCTGATCAAAGAGTTATTGTAGGGCGTAGCGTGATGCAACGCCCATGACAAGCCTCAGTGTGTGCCAAAGCTCTGTGAATGTTACGACTTGGTCTATGATTCATGGCTTATGACTCATCCGAGGGTTCTGTTGCATCAGCTAGTCTCTTGGTAATGCGAAACCATCGGTCCAGCGTCGAACGCTTAGTGCAGTGTCTAGCCAAGGAAGCGAGAAAAAGCGTTGCATGAGGACAACCACTAATCAAACTCTGGACTTTCCTCCACTAAGCAGCAATGTTCTAGTGCTGTTGTCGTATCAGCAGTTTTGAAACATGATAAATTAAACTCCTATGAATCCTTAGCAGTGGTGAGTCCCAGATCAACTCTAAAATAGGCAACATTTCACCCCAAATAGCAGACTGGTGACATCCTCTACCTATTTATTCGCCTGAATTGTCCACATTCTCTAGTGTGAACTCGTAGTTTGATCAATGCTTAAATAAGGCTTCCTGTAAACACAGGAGTTCAGATGTTCCTTTGCAGTGATAAGGACTCCAAAATACTCTCTTCCGTGTTAGATCCATACGCTAGACAAAACGACGTTGAGATGGGTGCTAACCGGCAAGTGTTGCTGCGTTGAGAGATATAGCCTGTCACCACGACCTACCGATTGGGAAGGCAGAAGAACGCCAACACCAAACCACGCTGGTTAATTCGATTTGAGCATAACTTGGTCATGAAAATGCGCTACCAGTCTTCAACTCGTCCTCCGAGTTCTCGCGCAGTCATATATGCTGCTAAGTGAGTGTCGTAGCATTCGAAGTGCATTCCATGCGACGCTGTGACAGTCAAGACTTCTTGCACTTACAACATTATAGGCACATACTCTAATCGTGATGATGCATTCTTTCAAGTGTCCATGAACTCCAACCCGGAATCTATTGCTTGAGCATTGAATGAATGCTTTGTGTGCGTCAAGAGCCTCCCATCCACCAAGCGTAAATAGCTTTGTGCAGAATCGTGTGCCTGTTAGCAGGTCTTCCATAAACACATCGGAAGGGGTCCACTTGCTCACCAAACTGTAGGAAATTCGACAGTCCCTAGGTAGCAGTCCATCTGGAATGGCGCCACTTTCTGCTACCCACTCATCATTGGTCTCGATCGCACAACAACAGCAGTCTACACTTTAGCGTTGCGACGCAGTTCATTTGAGGATTCGTCATCACATGCACTCGCACACCTCCATCCACGTGACGCGCAATCGCACTAGCGCACAAGTTAGGTTTCCCCTTCCTCCTTTTCACATATGTGCATCAATGCCAGCCAACTGACAGACTGACATGCTGCGGTACGTAACGCAGACTCACTCGATCATCACTTGCTTCCAACTAAAGTGGCATTTATAGCACACCAATCGTGCAAATATTCCGCCACACCATCTGCTCTGAACGCGATTCGCGGCCCATCAGATCACCTGCCACACCTTGATTGAGTAGGGAAGAAGGAGGTGAGACGACGACCACCACTTCCAGCTCGTCACTTCACGTCTACCTCCATGCTTGCACAATCCTCACTGCTCACCTATTTAAGTCTTGTTGAATCTGGCTGACATTTGCACTTCCGTTTCCAATGCATGGAGGTGATGATCTCATAGTTCGAGTTGTTGGTCCATTTTAACCGCTGTCGCATTATGGGGACAAGCTGTCGTAGACGCTGCGAAAATCGCAGGTCGATGGTCTGCACTGCGTGATGGGGTGACATCTACACCAACAGCTATCATGCATTGGTCCGAGTTTTGGGATTGGTTATGCTTCAATTTGCATTCCAATTTCCACATCCATCGCCTTATTCTCTCACCAATGTGGACATAACGCCGCCTCGTATACTACTGAAAAATTCTCCCACCACATCTCTCTACAGTTCGACCATGGCACTTTCACAACAGACTGCTCTGATAAGTTGAAACTGTGTGCTTTTTGCCGAATACAAAGGTAAATATAGCGCGGTCTGAGAAATTGGACTACCATCGCAGATGACATTCTCATCTCTCACACAGGCTCTACTTAGCAGCTCTTATATACAACTGAGTTGTCATAGCAACCCATCTCCCGTTCGCCAGTCTACACACCAACAAGACGATCCCCATTGGTCGAATGGAGGATTTGTGGTCAGCAATCAGTACGACACAGCGCATAGCTCCGAATTTCTGACCTCGGGAGAGTCACCGCCGTTTTCGCGATAAGGAAGTATGGCTACAGATGTGAAAGTATGCCATTGTGCTGGATGAATGGACAAATGCATTTTCTGACAACTCGCTTTACTTTATTCACAATGATCTTGAGATTCATTACTGCCAAAGCAATGGCATTGCCACCTCCCATTGGATTTCCTCTTTTGTTCAACACTTCCACAGATTATCGTCAGATGAATGTCTCTCTCCTCCCTCTCTGATTTCTGCAGCGAGGAGTAGAGTTGATGATAACGACTTAAAATGCTGAGGGTTGAGAGTTACAGTCAAACACTCACGTTGGTAGCAAGGCAGTGTTCGGGAATACAAACACACATTTAAAGCTCTGCATACTGCTTATGCACTAGATCCGTGGCCGCTTCTACACAGGTACTCGGAGTACCTGAGTTGCTTACTTTAAGCATTGCCATTGAACACGTGAAATCGCGGAAAGTGCCAAATTTCTCGAATTTTGTTACGGTATAGTGCCACTTTGAAGGGATAGGCATTTGCTACGCACTTTGTTTTAGCTTTCCTCCGATGATTTTATTTTCTTGTAGTAGCCGCATTCAACTGAATTAAGGCTGAATGCCTGGAAAGTTGTTAGTTCTAACCCTCAGATAAATTGAACGGCCCATTAGCTGCTCTAATACCCCAGCTTTTACTCAACGTTCCAAATCCTGTACATCTTAGTGGCCACATAGTTTGCCTGAGCCACCGCCTTGCAACCCTCGATGCATAGACACTGAGGTAAACGCCACAGCCAAAGCAGAAGTGCCGCGGTCACTTCATGAACAGAACCGTAGCAACAATTTACCCGCAAATGCGTCTCGTACGGTGATTCAATGCATTGCCCATCGATGTGAGCACCGAGAAGCATCTTCACTCTGCGGTCTGGTCGTCGAGTCAGACTATCACGCTTTCAACTCTAACGCTCGCTATGCATGTATGCTCTTTCCAAGCACTTTGTTGCATTATGGCCTTCGGGTGGACATCGAGGAGTCCTCTGCTCCCATTACTTGAGCTGGAGTGTGGCCACTCAATGCCGATTTGATGTGCGACCGGTGGGACCACATTTACGAATCCTAGCAGGGTCTTAGTACCAAATGTGTCGTAAACATAGGCAGGCAAGATTCCTTTCCTTTACTTAGTGTCTTGACCTAGTGATTGGTTTGGAGTGCTTTCAGCCTACAGACGGAGTTGTTTCGGCCAAAATGACACTTGGCCGGCAACTAACTTGCAACTTCTAAAATCCGGAGCACTTCCTTGTTTTGATGGTTGCACCAAACTTATTTGTTGCTGCCAATTAGTTTCTTGTATCACAAATATCCTAAGGAGTTAGGATTAGCCTTCGGAGAAAGGTGCACGCCACACAATTAGGCAACCACAATGAACGAGCCAGCGAGTGATAGAGACGTTTTTAGAAAAAGAGTTCTTCAAGGACAATATCAAAGCCTGGTTCTGATTCAATGCAATGACTATGCAGATTTTGCTTAAAACTTACAGAAATGGGACTACGCACTGTCGTGAGTTCCACAAGTGCAACCACATTTCCAGCAAGGGTAGCACTAACTGCAATGTACAAAATTCACTTTCGTCTCATTGAGAGCTTGCTCATATTGCACTGTTGACTGCATAAACAACATGATTAATAATAAAGGCTAGTTTAAGTGCAAAGCTAATGAACAGGGCTGCTGCAATGTTAACTCTCACTAGTCGTGTTGACACGGGGTTGAATGATAGGAGGGAGACTTGTTCCCACCCTCTTGGAGTAGAAATTGCTGATTACTTGCCCAATTAGTGAGTTGGCTGATAAGTTTAACAAAAAAATAAAAATAGCAGCTGGTTCGACTTCTGGAAAGAACATTCAGATGGTAGTAACATTCCTTCTCCTTTTAAACGGTGACTTTATGGCACCGGTAGTGGCGGACTTGACAGACTCACTCAATATCGCCTCTTGCCGAGGCGTTGCAAATGATGTCTGAGTCAAAAGCAAAAAATCGCTGATAGTGGGATAAACTTACATAACTCTTTGTTAGCTGCAGGTGATAATCTCTGTCACCCAGAAATTGAACGGCTTCAATGATGCAGAGTTAAGAGATCGTAATGCCGGAACAGTCGAGGAAGGAGCGGAAATGTGTTTTAATTCCTCCTGAAAGACCCGTAATTATTCGCCTTGATAGCTTTGTGGTGTTCGCGTGGTCCTTGGAGAAGAGACAGAAGCAAAACCGCATCGATCTGCCTTCAACCCGCTGAGTTTATTTTACTCCGTTGCAGAAGGGATAAGTTGCGGTTGCTCCGCTTCGTCGTCGTTAGGATAGGGCTAGTTTATTTGGACGAGCATTGACGACCTGCGTGTGTGTAGGGGCAAGTGGAAAGACTGATTGCACTACCATTTGTATTGAATAGCATCAAAATGCGGCTGCTACGTGTTCGTGATGGATCCAGAATTTTATTGTAGGAATCGCCAATTGACGATTTGACGGCAGCGAAATGTAGCATGGCGGTGGGCAAACAGTAGGATTACATTGTTTAACAATAAACAAATAGCGAAGCTTGTTCTTTTGCTTCTTCACCATTAATTTTAGCGCAGCCTTCTCATAAGGGTCACCCCTCCCTAATCTGCCCCTGTCTGTCCTCTATCCAAACGCTTTAAAGCAACAACTTGTAATCATAAACGTTGTTATAATTAATGCTAATATTGACAGAACTAGATCACAAGCATGCAGCAGGGACGAGCCTTGGCGTCCAAGTCCAAATCCTTGTTCTACAAAGGGTCAGTGTCTTCATTTGCGCCTGATGGGCGTTAATGTTTCACCGTGACTCTCGACCCTCAGTGGACTTGCATTTTCGCCTCTACTGGCTCCATCAAACCAAAAAAGACAGATTTAAGGGATGTCTCCCACATCAATCCAAAGGGCCAGGTAAGCCGGACATCCACTTCAGCTCACCGTACCTTGTATCCAGCTCTGTTACTGTGCAAATTTAAACGCTTTCTTCGTGGTAGGGGTGATATTGCAGCAGTTCGCTAAGTCGTTTTTACTCACAAGAAATGCAGCACTCTTCACTAGGTCTGCAACTGTGATTGCGTCTAAAGTTGCGCAGTGCACCTTTACTGGTATTTGTCAACAAACTGGCAATTCAGTTGGAGAATCCTCTCTTCGTGCCATTTAGCATATCACTAGAAATTTTGCGCAGAATATGAATGGTCTCTGTCCACATGACGACGCAGGTTCATGGCGATGGATCCGCCTACTTTACCTTACGATGGTGATTCAACCAGAGGAAGGGGTAAAAAAGAATGTGCGACTTAACACAACCTAGAATCGCTTCATTGCTGTAAGAAGAGGAGTAAAGAAGACGCAAGAGTAAGCTGATGCCTCCAACGATGGTTCCGTTTTGTCATTGCCCAGTCATTCTTGATGCAAGATAGACCTTCGTTTGTTGTCTTGCCGTAAGCAACCATCCCATAAAAGAGAGTTGTCGCTTGTTTTGATAACATAAAATTTGTAACAAAGCCCACTTGAAAGTGGAACAAACATAGCAAATGATGGATGAGTGACAAAAGTAGGGCTGTTGAACTATGCAGTACTCAAGCCATGAACTAGTAACCATCGATTGGGGAAATAAATGCTCACAACCGTATTCATTACTGTCAAGTCTATTTTCTTTTTGGCATCCTAACAATTGCTACCTCAAATGGATGTATTACCAATGAACGTCGAGCGTTAGAGATCGTGATGAATGATTGTGCGTGCCCGTACCTTACAGATGCTATTGACACATTGATTCATAACGATTTTGCCCATGTGAATGCAAAAGGTAGCTCAATATATTTTAGCGAGATTGGAAGAAGAGATTCTGAAAGTGACGTCATGCACTACGAATGCTACGTATTGCAGATGGATCTAGAAATTCGGTTCAGGCATCAATTACTGCGCTTCCAAGACGCCATCAAGTGGCATCATGTATTAGTCACAGCCCTCCTGCCATGGAGTTTGGATGATGAAGCAGATGATATTCACCCCTTTGCAAAGCTTGTCGCGAGTTCCAACAACTTCGAGGGTTGTCCACCTGCAACAACTCCGGTGGAATGGCGAATGTATTGTGTCAAGCAATGTGAAGCCGGACACGTCAACTTGGTGACTTGCTGCATTTCACTCATTACGACTGACTTCCAGTTGAAGACTGTTGGCGGTAGATGCAAGGACAAATGCAATTTATCAAAGCATCACACATTTGACATGCGCTATTTATGGCCATTGCGTACTCAGATGCGCTACTTTTCTTCAGCTTACCGTTTTCCTTTCTCTTTAGCAATCGTAGTAACATAAACAGCAGCTTTATTTACCGCATGGCTACTCCGCGTTTCTCATATCAAATCGCCTAGCTTGATAGGTTGCGTGTTCTGTTGATCTAGAAGGAGAACTCAAAAGTCACGCACATTATGTTTGACACAGTCAAAGGCAGAACTTTGGAGACACTGCACTTGAAGTGTCACCTTACCTTGTAAAGACGCCACAGCTACACGCACGGCGATTTGACATGTTCAACATTAATTGAAGCCGAAGCAAGAGATACATTTTAATGACAGACGAAGTGACGAGTTTTGATAATCTTCATCTCAAACCTACATTTTAGGTGAATAGTGTAGAGCAAATATGCGTCTCTAATTTGCCTTCCACTTCTGCTCTTTATTTGCACTAATGAGTTAATTTGAGTCGTCTCCAAGTTAGACTGCCTTTTTATTATGACAAATGTGCTTAGCTGCGTGGCTTTAAGTTTTCCTAGCATTTGTAGACACCTTTACGTTAACCATAGGCAAGCAATAGGAATGGGTTGCATCGCGTCAAACACAAAGCAAAGTTTGTTTCTTGCCACCTCATCATTACTTTCAAAGCAGCCTCCTAGTGTAGGATATTGTCACTCATCCCTTCTCACTCTCAACCTCCCTACAAACCACCAAGTTGTCAGGTCGAGCATAGTTATCATTGCTAAGAAACATTGATGAGGACGGATTACAAGCATGCAGAACAGAGAAGCTTTGATGGTTGAGCCCAGCTTCATGTTTGAGTGCCTTAACTCCCGACCTTTATCCTACTCGATCGCTACCAGTAGATTTGCGGTTTCCATTTGTCTTCGATGTTACCTAATTAGGGGATAAAGAGTTGGAGTTGGTCACAAGTGCGTCAACACATCAGCCAATGGCTGTGGCTCAACAAGCACTTATTTCGCGTGGTACTTGTACAAACCATACCAACGGCCCGCAGAGAACCGACTCATGAAATTGGATACCGTAGAATGGAATTCTACCAGTAATATTTACCTCCGTTTGCTAAGCATTTCATTTCATTTTAATAAATTCTTTACCCTCCTTCAGTGACAAAAATAATGTTGAAACGGTTCTTCACGTTAATAGTGTGTGCAAAAGCAGTGCGCTTTAGCAAATCTTCTACGCAGCGAAATAAAGTAGGCGAGGATTAAACATGAAGTAGCAATTAAAGATCTGCCAAAGAGAGGACCAAGCAGACTAAGATGAATATTGCTGGAAGAACTCTATTTTCTTTGACCATTTTTAGCAACGGCAAGTGGGTTCCAGTAAGCAGTTGGTGCTCACTGGTACACTTTCCATTGCTGATGCTAGGATCGCCGATTCGAAAGCATTCATCACCTGTGAGAAATGGTGTTGCAGACATCCACCACATCCTCCACATCTAAAGTGATTTAAGAGCAAGTCATCTTTAGTAACACGGAATTGGAATGAGAGGATTGCGGTAGTGGAAAAGACAACAAAAGCAATGAATGAGGGATGGCAGGTTAAGCAGAAACGCAAGGTAAATAGGAACCAATGAACAGTACCACTTTAAAGGGTACCATCGTGGATTGACTGAATGACCCGGACGGTGAGGTTCAAACACTGATAAATTGTCGATGATTGTATGTCGAGAGTCACGTTCAAACGTTAATGCGCATCAGGCGCAAATGAACTTGCCGAGTTATGCCCAAAGGAGGAAAAGACAGGAGCTTAGCGATTCAGAACTCGTAGTGGCTTCTTACCTTACCAATGGCTACACAGTTTCACATACGGCGATTTGGTGTCGTTAACACGGATTGAGGCCTAAGCAGCAGTGGATAATAGCACAAATTGTGGCATTCATTGCGCAAAGCTATCACGCAGCCTCGAAAATCTTACGATTTGCATGTTACATGTAGCAGTTAGTTCTGACCAGGTGGGTCAGGCACCTACTCCAATTCCCCTTACCTTATATACAGACCTGTTACTTTGCAACTTTAAAAGCAAACTCAGTGGCATGAGTAATGTTGCGATGCTTATCCATCTCGATAATATCTTTAGGAAACGCAACACACTTTAGTAGGTCTACGACTGAATATGCCTTTAAAGTTGCATGGTATCAGATCTGTTTATAAAATGCGGAGAATTGAAGCGCGTGAAGATGGAATGTGAAGAAGACATTTATAGTCTGTTCTACCGGATCGCCATTCGAATCCTGATCAGAGAAACGAGAGGAGTTCTCCAACTTTCCCTCTCCAGACTGGATATCGACGAGCAGACTTAAGAAATGCAAGTTTACTGAAGACTATTCAGAAGGCTGAATGCTGAGAGTCACGGTCAAACACCGAAGCTGGTCACATTCGGCTGAGTAGAACACGAACTCGTGTTCTCACTAGGACTTGGGCTCCGACACCAATGCTTTCCCATCCGCGTACTTGCGATTCGATTCCGTCAATGTTTTCGGTCATGACAACCACGTCAACCGTAATAATTTTGCATGTTGACAGCAATATTAGTGGATCCAAACAGGTCACTCATAGCGTTAATGCTGCCGAGAGCATTTGGCGTAACAAGTCGTCCTGTCAGCAATTTAGGTAATGGCTTGACAGAAGAAACACTCCAGTAGCACTGATATCGGTAAAAGTAAAAGATAACTTACGGATTGTGTCTCGTATAGGTTTTGCTCAAATATTTTTGTCATTTTAGTTAAGAACGCGATAGGCCATGCAGATATGCCTAGGAGCCCAACTCATAAAGAGTAGAATCACTGCTTTACGATTTACCAACCTTGGGTACTCAAAAGAAGGAAAGCGTATAGTTACTTTGCATTTCCTGCTCTCCGTATACGAAGGCACACATAATGCTGGGATGGAATATGCGTTGCCGGCTCTATTAAGGGTCGGAGAGAGGCTATTGTGGTTCAGGATAAGAAGCTAAACTGGAAATGGAAATTAGCTAATATCGTAAAGTCTCTCACTGAACATTGATGTTAGCTGCCGATGATTGACTGAAATCCAGTTATAAGCTTTCTCATCGGTAAATGATTTTTTACCCGTGAATAAACTGTTTGTGCACATGGGTGCAAGCGGAGGAAATATGCCGACTTGGCATCCAGTGTGAGGCACATTTCTTTATTTCTGTTTGTGGATGGGAATGCATGGTGCAATGGTGCGAGTGTAGATCTATGGATGTGTCCCACGGACAGACATTCACTTCACCAGCTGAAATGTCTCGTTGTGTCACAACTCCGCATCACTGCATTCGGTTCTCCTGACCTTTTGAGTATAAACAAGAGCGCGCCTGCACACGGATGACTTTGATACCTTCTCCAACCATCCATTAACTGAGAGGAACGCGTATTCAAGTTATGCCTTGCACGCAACTTAGGCGCATTTCTGCATCCCAGATTAGGTGGGCCAATTCTTATTCCCATACTACTATTCGTAGGGAAGTCCTCTCATGAGGATATCGATTGTCACTCAGACCAACTAATCCAATCCTCACACTCTTTCATCGAAATAGGTTGACTTACTAAAGAACTATGGTAATCGTGGTTATTATGAGCACAAGCACATCACCTTAACTTGATTGCAAGCACGCAGCTTAGGGGAGCATTGCAGTACAATTCCGATTCCGAGTACGAGTACAAGTCCATGTTCTACTTAGGGTCAGTGATCTCAGCTAAGTTTGATGAGAGTTAGTTCTTGAACGCGACTTCCGACATGTAATCATCGTCAATGTATCAGTATTTGAAGCCCTACACCTCTGCTACCCGGCCAATCCGGAATAGCGTCTTTCCAAAATGGTATGTCCTGGTAGTCTCTACTTGCTTCTTCTTACTTCTCTATCTATACCACATTGCATTTATTACTTACTTTGTCTCATGTGCCATCAACATCACTTTATACCATTTTTGTGTCACTAAGGATGGCATATAATCCCTCAACTTAAAGAACAACCTTATGGAGGTGTGCAGCAATCAGTCTGCCGCTCCAAAAACAGATACCGATGTATCGCTACTATTCGGAGAACGAATCAGTGATTTTCAATGTAAAAAGTTGGTAAACATGGCAGACGTATAGTTGTCCATACAGCGTGGGGATTGGAAGCATGTCATAATGAAGCATGAGACCATGGTTAATGGCCCATCGGAGAAGGAATCAGCAAGCCTGAGCGAAAATTGCCGAAAATTGCACTTGCTTCTGGTAATATTCCACGACTGGACGTGAATCCCGGTGGACAAATGGTGAGATGAGAAAAATATTAACATTCGACATCACTGCTCATTGAGCCCCTTCCAAGTTTAGTGCCGAAAGACCTGCTGTCTTTATTGGTGTTATCACGCCTCAGTAACACTGTGATGATTATCAACTCCTTGAAGAAAAACCGACTGCTTCTGCCTTCATTTGATGCCTATGAACTACTCCATTACCAGTTCTACCGCAAAAATAAACGGTCATATTCTCTTTTCCGCGTCTACTTTCCTCGCATTCATCTTTACCAGTAAATGTCGAAGAACAGTTAATTGTGGTGAGGCGATCGCGTGGCTTTCACATAAAACAACGTTAAGCAATCCAACGTGTTGACGCCATTGTGAGGTCAACACAATTCCGCTTCCATGGCCGCAGTATTCATACCTCGTCCCCTCCGTTACACAGTCAATCACCATATCACCTTTCAAGCATGGTGGATTTCCGTAGTTCCTTTTTACTTCACTATCCCTAAATCCTATTCCCATGCTACTGATGATGACCTACTTGCGTTACATCGGAACTTCAAATGTGGTCCAATCAGCAGTTGAGTCGCATGTTGTTTTCTCAAGCCGCATCGATCGTCAACCAAAGTCCGTTTGCAGCTGATGAGTAATTCAGGGAGCAAATGAGTGCATTTGGCAACTTGAACTTCATCTAGTCAATCTTTTCTTCAACAGGTCATCAAGTACACTCTGCTGTTTCATTTCTACCAATTTTTCAGCTCCACACTGCATATACAACTATATTTCTGCGAAGTTTGTCACATTTCACATTGTTTAGTCAGTAATTCGTGATCCAAGATGCATAGATCCCATCAGTACATGAAATGAGTACGGCTAGACCTATTAGTACGTACTACGGCTGCTGCGTATGCATAATGGAACCGCATTGGCGAATGTACTGTGTCGAATGCCCTGCAGTTGGACGACTCAGTTTAATGATGCTGTCAAATTGTCCATTGCGACCTATGGTTCAAGAACATCAGCACTTTTCACAAACGTTAATTTTTTTTGTATTTAACAACCCAAATATAGTCTCCTTATTGCGCCACATTTTCCTTCTCCTTCTCACTTAATTTGGTGGCTTTTAAAGCAACCAGAATAGGTTTGTTTGGTGGTTTATGAACCATGTTTGTCAGGAGAAGGATTCAAAGGGCACACATGCTATTCTTGGAAAGGCGAGAGGCAGATATGTTGTAGGCACTGCTGTAAAGGTATCTATGAGATAGAAGGATGGCAAATAGCGAGTAGCATCAGCAAATCACATGAAATGTGGCAGGGACGACCTCATGTGAAACATGCGATGCAGCAACAACATGCCATCCAACTGTCATCAAATTCTCGACCCTTGCACATCATCGATTCTATCGTATCAAAACAATTTACTGTCTAAGGCCATGACCAATCGTCCGGAACGCTGGGCAATGTAGTATGAAAATTGTATTTGAAGGTTTGCACAACAATAGAGCGAAGTCAGGTTGTCTAACCAAGCAACTAGCGCACAACATGATGAGGAAAAATCAGTTTCATTTTATGCAAGGCATCTTAGCAAAACAGCAGTCGTCTTGGTTTTATACTCCGATGTCACTACGTCTTCATGCCATAGTTAACGCTTTGTGACTGCTGATTACCCTCCCATTATTGGAGTGAAGCATCAGAAAAAAAATAGTTAGGTTAATCACATTAACATGTGTGACAGTCCTTTGCTTGCAGATGACAATCCTAATCTGTGGGCTCAAAGAAATGCAAAGTCGTTGGCCTATAAGTGCCTTCCATAAAAAGATTTTGACTTAGTTTTGCAGTTTTTGACGATCTCGTGCGCCTACTTTTACGTTGAGTGCATTACTGCATGGGCCTATTTCACACACGGAACTCACTACTGCTAAAAGCTTTTTAAAAGACCCGAGGTACCGGGCATGTGATAGCTCAATGTGGTTGGGTCCCCGGCACTAGCTACTGATAAAAGTATGCAAATACGTGTTCCTAAATAAAGTTGGGTCCAAGAGGAAAAATTACTGTAAATAATGCGATAAACGTCTTTTGGGGCGGGCAGATGTGGTGCTTATGTATTAAAGAATTTATCACAAGCAGTTCACTTGCTCCGAAAAGAGGAAGGATAAAAGGAGGCCGAAGGCCATACTAAAGAAGGTTAATGGCCTGCTACTTCGCACAACTGGTTTGTCAGGCTGCCTACACGGTCAAGGTTATTCTTGACTCTAGACTGAAGGTCACCACATTGGTAAGTGGGAACGGCAAGATAAGCCAAAGGAAGGCAGCTGTTACTGATGATGAAGACTCATTGTGCACGCCGCCTGCCAATGTCTCGCAAACGTTGTGATGTAGCGGCCACCTTCGACCACCTCATGCGAACTGCACTGAGTAGACTACTTTGAAAATAATCCATGCGACACTCAGATAGCATTATTGTTTGCTGCTAAAATGCACAAGCGCAGCTTTTGGAAAGTTTAATTTATGCGTTGATGCAGCGAATTTAACATTAACATTCCCTGTAACAGAGACACAAATGAAGAATAAATTATTCAAACGCAACGTTTAAGAATATTGTATTTATTTCAGCTTTCTTTA
>JADWOT020001571.1:172082-222529 GCA_036345935.2 Taenia hydatigena | reverse complement strand
GATAAGCCAAAGGAAGGCAGTTGTTGCTGATGATGAAGAATCATTGTGATGCAGCAGCCATCTTCGACCAACTCACGCGAACCGCACTGAGTGGACTACTTTGAATACAACCATGCGCCACTCTGATAACAAGGCTACATGACAGAACTACAGACAGTGGCACAGGAGGTTAAGGCTGCTCTGATGGGGCTAAGATGCACCAACGTTAGTACAGTTTACGATTGGCTCTTTCCAATTACCGAGAGAACCTTTTGCAAAGTCTTCTCATTCCAATTGGAGAGAATCTTAAGAACGTATAATGGTTTCTTCATGATCGCTGCGACTTAAAGGCTTTGCAGCCTTCATCATTCACCTCTCTAACTGGATAACCACTTAGGAAGGAGGACCATCCCCTGGTAGTTTTGCTCGATGAAGCCCTTACGAGCTGTGCACCACTTCTTCTTCAATGCCAACGATGCACGAAGAAGCTAGAATGGCAATGCGGTTCATGAATCAGCTCATTTGCACTAGAAATGACGTTGCAAGGCATTCAATAACTAGTCACTTCTAGATCTCAGCACTCCTTTTTATGACAATGTCAACTCCTTGCTGAAAAATCAATTGCTTCTGCTTTCATTTGATGCCAATGCCCAGCGTCTATGGCCGTTCTCTCCGCAGTGTTTGCTTTGTTTGTAGCCTTCTTTACCACTGGACGTCGAAGGACGATCAGTCGAGGTAAGGCGATCGCGTAACTTTCACACTTAACGACACGCAACGACCCAATTTGTCAACGCCACTGTGAGGTCAACCTAACTCCTCTTTCGCCTTTCCTTCCTCCCCTTTTGGGGCCGCAGCATTTAAGCCTCGTCACTCCTGCCACACAGTCAACCTACCTCACCACTTTTTTAGCATGGTGGGTTCCAGTTGCCTCTATTTGCATCTTACCCTTCCTACATCTTTACTTATCTTTACTTCTCTCACTTATGTTCTTGCTTTTCTCATTCACTATCTCAATTTTGACATCCCATTCCCACTTCACATACAATGGCGTATTTTGGTTTTGCTTCCCAAACAAGTTTGATTCTCTAACCTTCTGCCTGGGTTGGCATTCAGAATAAGCAGATTTCTTAATGAGGAGGACTTGGTGAATGCCTGCAACAGCATTCCTAGCTGGTGATGGAGTCGGTCAACTCGACGATCATCACAAGCATTGCTTTGGCACACCGGATCTTGGAAGTGGCTTCGTAAACAACCATGTCGCGTGTTATTCTCTCACACCTCAATTGTCTACCGAGATCCACTTCCAGCTGCAGAATATCGCGTTAAGCAAGCTGAATCCTTCGGGCAATTCTTAACTCACACTAGGCAATTCTTGTCCCTATGGACCATCAACTACGGTCTCATGATTCATTCCAACCTACACTTCATCTTCACACTGCATAAACAACTACATATCTGTCACATCACGCGCTTTACGTTGACAAATCCCTGGAAAGTGCTCCACATCGTATAGATCACATCAATATCTCTTGTAAAGACGGTAAACTGCAGGTCGTAGTGAACAAGTTGTAACCCTTTAGCAGGTATGTGGTTGTCAATGCAGCATGGAGATAGGAAGCAGGTCAGAATAAATCACAAGGCCGTAAGTTGATAATCCGTGAGGGGAAGATTAGACCAGCCCGGATTTGTAATTGGCTAGAGGATTCCGCTTGATTTATGCAATATTTCACAAGTGGAAGTGAACTTTAGTGGACATCTGATAAAATAGGTGAAAATAACATGCAGCACAACTGCTTATTGAGCCACCTTCAAGTGTTGATGTGCCTAAGCAGCACTTGTGAGGACCGTCAAGTTGAGAAAAATCCATTGTTAGCCAGGAAGAGTGTCGCAGGCCTCCATTAAGTTCTCCACATTAAGGCATTCGCATATTCTAAGTACCACTTTAGGTGGAAGGTCTGTAATTCGAACTCGTTTTTAAAGTGAAACAAATTTTCACCATTGTCAATGACATGGAAATGAGATGAAACAAGCAGAAGAATGAATGTGGGGTGGTAAATGGAAGGAAGGAAGGAAGGAAGGAAGGGAAAACGGTAAGGGGGAAATAGAGACTACTGGAACTTACCATGCTGGACGGGTGATGGGTGGATTGATTGTGTGAAAGAAGTGACGCATTTTAAATGCTGCGGCCTCGGAAGGGAAGAGAGGAAATGAGGGAGGGAATTGTCTGCAGCATAGAGATAATAGCCACTGCGGTCCATCGCAGCACACATGCGACGAAGGCGCAACCAGCCAATGACAGCTCACTTAGTTGGATGTTTCTGTTCCGTGTGGAATAACACCATATTCAGGCGGTCGAGTGCACATCCGCAGAAAACGCAGCGACAGTCTGCCCTGTCCTTTTCTTCGGCATGGGCAGTTTAGAAGACTCTGGGCTCCCAGAACTCCTTAAGTTTTCCTAAAATTTCGGCCATGTTGCCAATGGTACAACTCGGGCAGGTCAGTGCTTCTGATTGGTTTCTAAAGAGGAACCAAATTATGCCACTGTTAGTGACATGGAAATGGGATGAGAAAATGCGATGCAGAACGAGACATGCAAGGACGTAAATGGGACGTGACAAAGATAACGAAGAGAGGTAAGACGCAAATGGAGGCTACTGGAACCCACCATGCTGGAAAGGGGATATTGTGTACATTGAATTGTAACAGAGGTGACGAAGTTTAAATGCTGCGGTCTCGGAAAGGAGGAAGAAAGGAAGGATGGAGAGCGAGGAAGTGGATTAATCTTACAATGGCGTTTCGTGTCGCCTGGTGTGATTGTGACGCGATCGTCTCACCTCGACCGATTGGCCTTGGTTGTCCAATTGTAAAGAAGGATGAAAACAAAGCAGGTGTCGTGGAGACAATATGAACTTTTTCAATGGCATAATGCTGCCAAGAAAGACAGCAGGTCTTCTAACACCGAAAGCAGACGTCAACAGTAAAGCATGCACTGTAGCCTTCCTCTTAACCACAGCAGTCAAGTAGGCTGTAGGTATGAGCTTCCAGTCATGAAGCTAAAACTGAGACACGAATCGCCACCGACAATGCTTCTGACCGGATCAATTGACGTATAAGCGATTGTCGCTCCGCTGTATAACTCTCTCACTCTTTCACACGTCAATCCCATTGCCCCACTGTTCACGGATTCTCAAAGCCAGCTGAATTGAGTTCGCATGTGACGCCATTAAGAAAAAGTGAGAAACTCACGTCTTGTCGAGCAAGCTACCCAATAGTCATGGTTTAGTCAAGACACCTCAGAGACGCCTTTTCTGCAGAGTGAACCACGTCGGTGAAAGGCGTTCGGTTAGTGTACGTGTTGACCAAGTTTCTTACAAAGTTTCAAAGACATTCTATAAAGGACTTGCATTTCCTTAGTCTACGGGGTAAATTTTCATCTTAAAGGGTCACAGTAAATCTCTTTCAGACCACTCGTCAATTGCTATTACTTGATTTCATGCTGTCGTCGGCTTTGGCAGGACACTCGAATGTGCTAATCAGTTAGAGTTAGGCGTCAATCCAATTTTGCGCTAGTTGGTTTCACTAAACGCATTTATGCATTGCAATCATTTTCCTTCTTCTAATGCTAAATTTGTTAACCGGAAACAAGAACTCAGAGGGCACTTTGAGAAGCTGACGCTGAATTCTCTCGAATCGCAAAAAGACAAGCAAGGTGTACAGTCGATCAAGCTCTCGTCTCTCCCTCCTTGATCTCCAGTTCCTTAAAACGAAGGGAGTGATGACGTGTAGGTGGCAATCGTCATTAGTAGTACAACAAACGAAGTATAGCGATGAGAGCTACGCTCGTTTAAGTGGGTCTGCTTCTCTCTCTTAGAGGCAAATAGATGCGATTCGGTATGAGCAAGCACGTTTATTAAGCGTTTTTTCGCCAAATAGCAGGATTCAGCCAACTACATCTAGTTCAAGCACACCGACGTACCAAAGCAGCATGGCATCTGTCAACATTAGCACGTAGCGATAAAGTGACAGCTTGTTACTTAAGTAATCATGCAGAAAAGAGTCAGGTTTGAATGCCTGACTATTCCACCAACCAGCCAACTACCCATCCAGCTGACAAAAAGCCTTAACGAGTCCTAATACTTCGCACAGTAAGTTGCGAGCAAAGTGCTAGGAAAGTATGCAAGCACATATACAGGACTGGTAGAGACTGTTATTAGTTGGTGGGCTGATTAGTCCTTCTATGGCTAAGGCGACACCTCTTCAAATTCCAATCTAGCTAGCTGACTTACTGGTAGGTTGGTGATGGCTCAATGAACCCATCGGAAAGTTGAATTAAGCAGGTGGTGAGCTCTAAATGAGTGAGTGTGCTGAGTGGCTGAATAACCCAGAGCCACAGTCACCTCGTTGTGGGCAGAGCCAACCAATCGGACTGCTGGTCTGTCTAATCATCCCACAGAACATAAACTCGATGGCATAGCCGAGTGATGAGAGTTGTATTGGAATAGAGTACGCTTCTCCCTCGAAGGCAGATGCCGACAATTTCATGACACAAAACGTGTTTCACCGAATGCTTCGTGCGCCTAAACACTGACCCGACTTTCCAGCTCCAGCTTTCCAGAGCGTTAAGCCAGCCACATCGCAATTTTTACAATTCAGTGACAGTGCCATTGCCGAGCAGAGAATTGCCTTGCGCACCATTTTATTACTTACGTGGGCTGGACGGCTTTAATGCAGTCAATTTAGGCTTGGCGAGTTAAACTCCATCTTCAGCATTAGCGCACACTGACAAGCGCTTATTTATGCACAGCACAGCCCTTTAGAGGTGTTTAAAGTCGATTTGGACCATCTGCCGATAAGTTGTTGGGGGTGCCACTTCAGCTATTCATTCATTCTTTCCCTCTTATCCGTCAAACTCAGGCAATTTCTTAGCAGCACTGACCGCTTTACGAGCAGCTCTAAGGATATAAGTTGACCTCCTTCATTGGTTCTAAGCCTCCAAATGTAAAAGCGGTGCATTTTTGCAACAGTCCTGTTACTTCGTCACCTGGTTACTATTCCCACCATCTACCATCATTGATCACCATCAGTGCGCATTGCCTTTAGTTGTCCATCAGACTAATACATTCGAACAGTTTTGCTCACCTTCCACTGCCAGCAACATGATGAACATTATATAGCAGAGAGGGTCTACGAGTTTAATCCAACCCAAAACAATGCTATTGTTCTAGCATCTCCCAGTGCAATGGAAGTCATGCGTTATGATGACATACCCTGATAAAGCCACTTTGGACGGTCACGAGCAACTGTGGTGTAAGGACGGCCTCCAGACAGAGCGCGACTGCTCCTTTGTGTGCAATCACTGTATGTAATAGCAATAGTTTGTCAACGCATTCACGAGGATGTACAATAAGTTTAGCGCTTGTCCCTTCCTCCTTAGCCTTCGTTCTCATGCAATGAGAAGAGTGAGATCAGGAAGCCTTATTCACCCTCTGACTGTCCTTCAGGACCTCAGCGATTGTAGGCTCTTCGCTTATTTATTATTCCTCAAATCCAGAGGAAGTGGGAAGAAGTGCACGATGTAACAAAAATTCTTTAAATCATGCGATCATACTATAAAGGTGAGGAGAAAAGGAATTGTGAAGAACGGACAAAGGAGGCCACTGGCTCTTAGTTGCATAAAACTGACTTATATAAACTAAGGACTTCAGGTTTTGGCCCTTCGTTGCATCACTTTCCTCACACAATCCATTAACATGCAGGCAGTCTTGTCTTGCATTCCCTCAAAACAAGCAGAGAAAGAGCAGGCACCGAAAAATTTATGTTGGTGATTGGATTAACGAGAAAGATTGATGAAGTTTGTGCTGGTCTAGAGGGTACTTTTCCCCTTCGAAGGCACACGGCGACGATTCCGTGACAAGAAGCGTGTTCGTCGAATGCTTTCTTTTGAATAGTGAGAAAGAAACTCACTCAAGCACACCCGTATCAGGCGTGTCAACGCGACAAAACCGCTTCACAATGATGCAGTAGTGAATCTGGCAGCTCAAATAAGTTCAGTTACGTGTGTGCCTGTGTCTCTGCCTACTCGTAGCAGGACCAGTTCTTCCCCCAGCATGCATAATCCTCATTATTCCACCTCATTACCTACGTCCCCAGTGATGGGGAATGACACCCACTTGCATTCACTCCACTCATCCGAGCTAAAAAAGGCCAAATGAGGAAAGGTGAACACCCAGCCAAAGCGGATCGAAATCATTTAAAAGTGAAGTCTGCGATCATGGTGTGCCTCTTTCCTTTTTGGCACCAAATGGTGGCCTCATCACTAAGCAAGTGATGTCTGCACAGCTTGCCTACTTGGGATGGTTGTTCCATCTTAATTCATTTCAGATTGCAAACTTGACCGTTGGCAGGACTTCCCTTCTAGAGTGATGATGAAAGGGCTATGTACCAGAGAAGCTTTTTCGCTGCCTAATGAGGTCCACTAAATCCATCGGAATACCATTTGTAACATACAGCAAGTGTTGAACCAGTCAGTCAGTCAGTCAGTCAGTCAGTCAGTCAGTCAGTCAGTCAGTCAGTCAGTCAGTCAGTCAGTCAGTCAGTCAGTCAGTCAGTCAGTCAGTCAGTCAGTCAGTCAGTCAGTCAGTCAGTCAGTCAGTCAGTGTGGCTGTTGGAGTTGGAACACAACTGCGCAGACGCAGAATGGGACACCGAAATCCCAATTTCGCTGCCTTCTCCCTCGCCTCATGACTAAAATCATGGCCAACGATAGCGCGTCGCGTCGCGTCGATGGAGGAATGCGAAAGCATATGATAAGCATTTCAATAATTAATTGTGTCACAATGCAGAAGTGCAGACTTCCGGTGTTGTGTATAAAGGACTAGTGACGAGGGGTAAAAGGAATTCGATGCGTCGAACTTCCTGCCGGTAAAGGGGAGGGAGTGGAAGGTGAGGACACCATGACTGACGGATGGATGGATGGGACGGGGGAGAGTGACGCGTGACATGACGAGGGAACCAATTGTCACCTTTCACATGGGTGTATAAAAAGACGCAGCATATTTGAGGAGCATCATATCGTCGCGATGCGGCTGGCTGTTGCAGTGGTAGCTGCGCTGGTCTACCTCACAGTTATGTGGTGGTGGTGGTGGACACACCGTCCTTTCGCAGAAGGCCATGGAGGTGGCAAGGGAGAGTGGCGCCGCCGGTAAGCAAGGCTGCTACGCTGCCAACCATGACCACTCTGCCAAATATTTCGCCTCGCTTCGCCAATTTCATGTTGACCATGGACCCACGCTTCGTTCAGTACGTAGTGGAGAACCATCAGAACCTGTCAGCTCTTCTGACCAACATGGAGGCGAGCACCCTCCACTACGTCGCTCAGCATGTGCCCAAATTTGGTGCACTTCTCTGCCCTCTGCCCTCCACCACATTGGAGGAGGTCTTCCACAAGCTCTCCAACATTGACGAATTCATGAGGGGCATGGATGCCGAGGTGGTGAAAGCTCTTGTGGCCAAAGTGCCCTCGCTCGCGAAGTATGCACCTGCAGCAGCAATGACGACTGCAGCGCCAGTGGCCAATGCAACGGAGGAGCAGGAGGTGGAGGTGGAGCATCCTGCAGACGATGAGGAGAAGGTGGAGGTGGAGGCAATTGCACTTGGCAGGCTCATATTCACAGACGAGGAGCTAGAATTGGTGCGCGCCAAAATACCCCTCATTGATGAGGTGATTCGCATCTCGGATGCACATGAAGTCGTCGAAGCGCTCGATATGGCGCCAAACATAGCGAAAACCCTGATCAATTTGGACTCTACGAAGCTGGACATGATTAATTCGCGTCTCTCGAATGACATCATGCCACTCGATCAACTGGTCGATACTGCGCGTTCGAACCCCCTTTGTAGACATTGCGTGAATGCGATGCTACTGTTGGCACAACTGTTGTTCGTTAGTAGTCTATTCCCTTCTGCAGAAGGACCCTCCTCCCTCCCTAATTGGTTCGTGTGATAATCGTTCACTCTTACATGTTTACTACAAATGTCTTCTGTGTGGTTGCAGTTTGATGGGGAGTGGAGTAGTCATTCGGAGGCTGAATAGATAAGATGAATATCTGAAGTGTTCGGCCCAAAATTTTACTAGCCCACTGCCATGAGTCAGTGCTGGTAGTCGGTTAGGGCATAGGCATCGTGGTGGCGGAATGGATTGTGCAGGCGTTAGTGGATCAGTTACCACGTACCTAGTAACGTTAAAACTCCTCTCAACAAAATCCACCATCAATTTATCGCTCAAAGTGTCGTACAGCAAGAAGTGAACGCGTTCACTTTACCCAAGTTACAAGTCTCTTCATCAAGTTGGACCGCACTAATCGGAACTTACCCTTACCAAAATAACAAACCACTTAAAAACAGCTAAAGCAATCTTACTTAATCGCAAGAAGCATTGTGCAGTAAAGAAATCAACGCGAATAGGCAGTGGAGGCAGAAAACAAAAAGTCTACACAGCACCTGCAACTATTTCTGATACGGTTGGTCTAACATATAAACTAATAAAGAAAGCAAAAACATAAGTGTATACGTATACATATAATTGGTGTTTAATCACAAAAAGCACCAAGCAACTAATTGCCAAGCACTTGCTAAGGGCATAGCTCCTCCCCACAAAATCAAGCCTCATTAAGCGAATTCCAACGTCATTAAAAAACAAACAGTCCAACAAACTACCAAAACAGCCATAATTTATCGCTATGCGGCAAAAATGCACGTAAGGAGACCTTGCTCTTGAAATGTAACCGTCTTAACAGCCACATTTAGAAGCTTTTGCGTTTACTCCAGCAAGTATGTGTACAAAGGAAGCGATTCGACACTTTAAAAGCCCAATAAGAACTAACGATCAAAAACTAAAAGAGGCACTAAAAACTTGCTAGGTTTCTAACCATTGACGGCGGATAGGACGCCTTAATCCGAAACAATGATCCCAAAAAACACCAGCACTTGAGCGAGCCGTGTACAAATCCGACCAATCACTTCAAAGTTCGCCCGGCATAACAAACAAACTTTTAAGTTTTATGTATTTTTGACAAGACAGCAAGTACTGCTAGCGCTAATAACTTTGACTTAAGCATAGAATTTAAGCAGCGATTGGTTAAAAGGACGACATGCAATAACTTGTCAAAATTAAATTGATAATAAATGTAAATAACTTATAAATGCATCATCATAGCGCAGTAAGGTTTGCCAGCAAAAAGCTAAAGTAATTTTGGTAAACGTATCTCCTCTTATCCCTTTCCGCCCTTACTATTGGAAGGCGGAGCATGCTTTGACATCCTTGTTATCGATCAGAGAGAAGATGCAGAGGGATATTGTAGAAGAGTTAAAGACGGAGGTGGATCGCGCTCCGGAGAGGAACCACACTGCTCTGAGACCAGGTTCAAAATTGTCCTTTCGCCTCTGGCCTACGATGCACGAATAAAAATACAGGTATCACAAATTCAAATAGCAGCACGTGCTTTTATTTGCCATTTACCTGTAAATTCCAGTTTACTATAAGCATGTGTTGCGCAGCAAAATTGATGCTTAACACGATTAAGCACAAATCATTGCTAATGATTTTGCACATCATTAATTAATCCAAAAGGGTTTAGCGACTTTTCATAATTTAATCAACTACGGCTCTAAGGTCGTTTAAGGTCGTCAATGGGTGACTGGCTTGTGCATTCTTCGGTGTGTTGTGCGGTTTTGCCTCTTTTCTCATTTAGTTGGATAGTTTTATCAATGATTGAGAGCCAGCGGTTGTTAAGACATGGGCAGTCTGTCTGTTTGGGCCCAGTGCAGTGATAAAAGTGGGTTATTTTAGTCGATGGGCATGTTCATAGTGAATGAATAGAAGTGTGAATGAATGCGCTTGAAGAACTGCTGATTAGGCGTCATTACAATAAAATCAGAAGAGCTCCCAAAGTCAAAGTTAGGTTGGGAGCATATGCACTAGTTATTTTGTGTGCCTATTTATGAAACCGCAGCGATACTTTCGTGCACGGAATGGATTAATTTATTCTTTCTAATTCAGGAATACGGTGTTTGTCGATGCGTTTGCATTTTCACGAATTGACTGAACCTTCTGAGGCTGCTCTCATAACGTTTCTTTACAAAGACCATTCTCCTTATTTTGTAGCACATGCGGGCGTGGCATGTGTTTCATGCCACCAAATCACGGCTAGCAGGAATGCCTTTTGGATTCGAAACAATAAAGTTGATGAAGGACACTTGCATGTTGTGGTTCTTGTGGCGCAGGGACTGATTGTTTAGAACAACTAACTGTAGTTAGCGTGGTTATCTAGGTGAAGCAGGCATTGCTGTTGGTTGTGGTGATGAACATTTCTGTCAAACAGACGAAGCCTAGTTTGTCTAGACATTGCTTCTGGCGGCAGGGATTCACTGCAACTTGGGTGGTGTTTGCTGGTTTACTTTGCGATGTGGGCTCATGACCATGAGTACTTCGTGGAGTGTGTGCAAACACATGGTGTAGAAGTTGATTTGTAGGGAAGCTTTGAGTCCAGTCCTGTCTTGTGTAAAGAAAGTGGCTATCTGCACAAAAAGTCCCATGCTTTTGTGGCACCCAGCTTTTATCACCCTGTCTACGTTATACCTTTTTCCACTTGAGTGGATTTGTCAATTTCTTGATGAAGAGCGGGTGGGAATGGTTGTTGTGATGGTCGAACCGGAGGCACCAAGGAGGGTGCCATTTTTGACAGACACTTGTATGGTCACTGTCGAAGTGCTAACGCCATTCGAATGCCATCCCATACCAGAGTCTTCCATCACAAGGGCAAGTGAGGCACTCTTATCTCCTGACCCGCACAGTAGCATGCATTTGAAGTCCTGACTTGGCTGGAGCTGAAGATTTGCCACGGAACAAAACATTTTTAGCTTCTACACTTTCAACATCCGCTTGATTCGGGAGTAAGTTTTCAATGGTAGCAAATTTAGATGACAAACAACAATTCCCTTTTTCGTTTATTTGAAGCAATGTGGGCTTATTGCTTCGTTTACAAAATGGAATGCGCTTTGCTGTGCTTAGCAGAAAAGACTGAAATTTTGGCTAATCGTAAATGGAGCTATCTAAAGTGGTGGGTACATGGAAGGTTCATCAACTCAGTTAGCTTTATTCTGATATCAGTCACACCTACTGTACAAGGCAGTTTATAATCCCTCTCCAGTAGAGTTTAACCCTCAAATCGAAAGTAAGTTTGAGGTACAAGGCGCGTTTCCCTTATACTTCTATATTTATGTCTGAGATGCGGACACACTTGGAGTCCTATAGAGTGTTACCTTCGGGCGATCCATAACGTCATTTGTGAGCAGCACCGCATCAATCTGTCCAAAATTGATTTACACGTACATTTATCCTGATCACATTATAGAAGGAAAATCGACGGCTATTCACATTAAAATAATTCATCATGTTGCCCATTACGAGATTCCTGACTCTACTCAAAGAATTCATAATGGGGACCACCAACTTGGGTGCAGACCAAGCAGGTAAGGTCCGCGGTGACGTCGGTGGACTCATGATCCAGCCTTTAGCCAATTCTTCCGCCAAATGGTACACTTCCACCTGAGATTTCCCATGCCCCTGCTCGATTACCAACTTCCCCTTAACAATAACATTGACACCCACGGACGCTCAAACTTAGTGCACAACAATATTTTTAGTTCCTAGTCATGCTAAATTGCCCGGACAGATCCTCGTTTCAAAGCGTTGATCAATTGAGAAATGGGCATGCAAATTGTAATTGGAGGTTTCCACGGTATTCGAGCGATATCTTATTTTTTAAGCTAAAAATGCTATCAGTGGTCAAAGGAACACCACTCCTTGTGGGACAGTTTGTTCCTTTTAATCGTGATGGCATGTCCATGTATAGGCTGATAAAAGAGGCGGACACTAGCTGAGGCCATTCTAAACTGGTTCTCTTCCCCCTATGACCTTAAATAGAATGGTCATGTTAGTCACATCTCTAAATTCTGGGCCAAAGCTGCGTTTTGCAAATGGTTCGACAAAAGCTTCAGATCGGCGATATGCTTGTAAACATTTTTACTGAATGCGAGAGTGTGGAGATGACTGCTGATTTAAATAATTTAGTTTGGTTCATCTAGTCACTGCCATTGCAGGTCCAACCACAGTGATGGTTCAGAGACATCGTTGCACCAGCTACGAATGAACACGCATGCATTAAACAGAAGCGGTTTGCGACGCAATGCTTGTAATGCTTATTCCATTGTGCTAATGCTCTTTCGCGTGCTTTGCATACAGCGGTCCTAATGCATAAGTTGAAGTAAATATTTGCAAAAACAGGCGGTGAAGCAAGGAACAGTAAGGAATTTGCGCATAGAAGACGTTGCAGCAACCAAATCTTTGACCCATTTCATGTAAGTATGGGTGTGGTTGAAAATGGGGTTGTCGTAGCTCATAGGCAGAAGTGATTACTGATCCTTCTCCCTTGAGAAGCTAAACATCTTAAAATGCAAGTTGGTATCAGAGCTGCTGGTCTTCTCTGCCAAACATGTGGGCAGAATTCCTGTCTGGGCTAATCACAACTACATTTAACTACAACCAATCCTTTCTCATGTGGTCCAAGCAAACAAGAGGTGTAGAGTTTTAGCGCTCACTTCTGCACCCCATGCACCTAAGGTCTATCAAGGATAACATTTGCATTCTGTTTAGCGAGTAGCTCAAATTATTTTAATTTTGAATGGCTGCTTTAATTTTGCAGCTGGATGCGATTAACGCGACCTACTGACACATTAGCTGTTGACCAACACGCAGTACACGCACACACAATTCTGACGTGCTAATTCCATCCAATTCCACGGCTGTGATAACAGAAGGGAGTTGAATGGGCCTCAAACCCTGTTCGACGTAACGCGCCATTGTTGTGGTTCCCACGCCTCCACCGCATTATAGATATTTGTCCCCAAAACACCAAGACATTTTGTTAGTCCAAAGCCATGCTTATTCGTTTGGGTGAATTATCGCTTCTAACAATTGACAATGAGTAAGGCTTTACATAAATTGAAATTTGAGGGTTGGCACAGCATTAGAGTGGCATCCAATTGTCAGGTAGGATAAATAGCACATGAAGTGATGAGGAGGCTTGTGATGCCATCAGTGCTTGCAGCAATATCAGTCGCATTTGAAGAGAGGCTACATTTATAAAACAGAAGTCGTCATAGTTACTACTGCGGTGTCCCTACGTCTTTGTGAAATCGATCGGATTCGGTAACTGTAGTGTCATGTCCATAGTCGGGCTGCGAGGATTGGCGGACAGTAGTTGAGGTCCAACAAAAGTTGCTGCCCTACCACCATGCCTTTGGACATCCCACATGGGCTGAGCAGGCTAGTCACATCAAATTGTGCAGTAGACCTCCGCTCACAGATGCCAATCATAATCTGTGGGCTCAAAGAAACGCTAAGCTGACAACTTATAAGTGTGCGTCATAAAAGATACTAACTTAATGTTCTTGATTTTGACAAAGCTCAGGCATTCCATTTTCCATTGCGCGTTTTGCGACATAAACTTCTGTCCAACATCGGGCACACAATCTCCAAAAAACAAATAAGCGATCTTCATTGCCAGACACGTAGTAGCTCAATGCGGTGGAATCCTTAGCATTGATCGACTCGTGGTGCAAATGCCTAATGGAACAGAGAACTGAAGTCTGGCATCACCGAGGGATGTGCGCACCGATGCCTAGCGTGACGGGAACGACAAGGACCAAAGAACACGACATTTGTGAGAGGGATTAGACTGACCCCACCACAATGCCTACACATTGTGCCTTTGCCTGTCGCCTAAATTTAATCACGCCTTCAACCCGCGACTTAAATACGTGGACTGCGCGATATCTAATTGTTATGCAACGCTTTCTCGTTGTAAAATGCCACAAATGGGGACAGCCGTGGCTTCTGATCATCAGCCCTGGTAATTATTTGTCTCCAAACACCTGCTTTGATATTTCTTGAATGAAGAAATTAAGGCATAAAGGGAACTGCTGCTTTAAATGCTTTAATTTAGTCGGCCTACCCAATGTCCTGGCAGGCCTAAACGCAGTGACGATTCAAAGACATCGTTGTGCCATTATGATAGGGAGAGTTGTTACTGATTTTCCGCCTGTTCTGCGTACAGTCGTCATGATGCATACGTTGAAGTGAATACTTCGGAATGCATCGCACCGATCAAAACTGTCGTCTTCGCTAATACCAATTGCTGCCTGCCATCTAGCCACTTTATCCAAAACTAGTCTGCACTAAATGTTTTGCGAGCCGCCACATTAACGAGAAAAGGAGGGAACGATGCGCCAAAGAAGAGGAATAGATTTGGCCTGGTAATCACAGAAGAGAGTAGTGTCTGTAGAAAGAATCGATGGTGCTCCTGAACTGCAGGTCGTAGGGAGCGAATCGCAACAATTCCTTCAAATTGATGTATCCAGGTGCGCGCTCCTCGACACACATTGCAGTCGCCAATCCACTGGCGTAGCGACCAGTGGACAATCATCAGATGTATCAAAACTCGCGATAGTTTTGACAAACACTTTCTAATCATCTGTCTTTTCATCCAAATTGCTTGGCAGGATGGTGATAACTACAATCTGATGTGGTGTAATGACGTGCAGAAACCTCAGCAGAACATCCTTGGAAGTAAATCCCGGGTCCGTGAGGGAAAGAATTGATTACTGTGGGCTAAAAATTGTGCGGGGAATTACGCTTGCTTCATGCAGTGTCATACAATTCGAAGTGGATTTTGGATGGCAAGAGATAAAGCGCCAGCGAACAGCATTCTGCTCGAGTACCTGTCGAGTTATTTCCAAGATTGAATGTACCGAATCGATGCTTGTGAGTATTGCCGTGTTGACAGAATCCATCCCCAGCCAGAAATGCTGCTTCAGGTGTTCACCAAGTTCCCCTAATCAAAGATGTTGCATATACTAATTGCCAAGTGGGGCAGAAGGTCAGTGATTCTGATTTGTTTTAAAGAGAAAACTAATTATGCTAACGCCATTGACATAGGGATGAAATAAGAAATGTGATGTAGAATGAGACATGCAAGGACATGAATGAGAGGTGGAAAAGCTAATAGTGTAGTGCCGAAGTTCAAGGGATAGAAGGGAATGCATCCATTCGCGCTGTTTTGTGCGAAGGTCACGCAATCGCCTCACCTCAACCGCCAGCATACCCGGATGGCGATGGATTCTGTCAACTCAACGATTCTCGCAAACATTGCTTCAGAACATCGAATCTTGAAAACGACTCAACATGCACTTATGCCAAATGACAGCTATCCCTCAGCTATAAGAAGGCGTTAGGTGCGAATGGTGGGACCTCATCCAGCTCATTTTGGTAGGCTATCGTCATGGTCACACTGCTTTTCTGTAAGAGGTTTGAATGTAGTAAATGGGCAGACGTTGCTTTGTGCAACAAATGGTTCCATCGGAGAGCCTGACTAGATGTCGCCTACTATGCTCACAACACCCTACCTCCTCGAAGGCCAATGCTGACTTGCTCCCATGATTAGGAAGAAATCCAACAACCCTCTCGTTCATTCAAATCTCACGGCTGAAACAAGTCTCTCCTACAACACAACTCTAGCCCCACTACTGCTCATTTAACCCTGCTATTCACTACCACTTCTTCGTTCCTCCCAATCTAAACATGACGTCCACTTTAAGAAGGATGTCATTTTCGGCTACGCACACCCACACAAGGTTAATCAAACGGCACAGCTACCTTATCGCCACAACTGAGGCATTGGTGGATACCTTGCACAGATCGGAATCACAGTGTAACTGACCCACTCATCAACGCCACACAAAGCATTTCACAATTAATCCCAAGGGATGATATCGTCACAAGTCTTTCCCAAAGACGAACAAAGCCATGATGGAAGAGCAGAGTAGGTATCGACGACGTGGAGTAGGCTGTGGCATTACACTCACACCCAGGTGGTCATTTTACTAGAGGAATTGCAGAGGCGTATGCAGTCTTGAGTGCTCCCGTAAACACAGTGTCGAGTTGAGCCAACAACTAGTGCATTACAAAACAACGCGTTTAATCGTTTGCAAACACAGAATCCTTCGTTTTACATGAGGATTGGCCTAGCGCATTTGCAATGTGTTAAACGAGGAAAATGGACGTGAGGGCGACAAATGCGGTAAGCTTGCATGACACTGACGGTAGTAGAGGCGTGATTGACACAGAGGTCGCGGTGCGTGTAAATGTTAGTCGCGAGAGCAGTGGGAAGGAGAGTAATGCCAAGACTGACGCTCATACGTGTGGAGGTGTTGGGTGGCATCACAATGCATGCCTTCAATTCATTGCCCGCCAACTCAAACAAGACATCGCAGTTGGGCTGGTGAGTCATGGGCCACGGTCAGGTCAGATGCTGACTCAGACCACGATTCTCCAAACAATGGTTCAACCATTTCCGACCTCATGCCAGGGCTGTTTAGTTTAAGGCCTAAGAAGTAATCCGATTCCCTCCCATGTTGACGCTGCTAGCTCACTGCACCTGTTAGCATAATTGAGGAGCTGCAAACTGAGACTGCTTCACTCTTGCACAATTAGGCTCTTTGATACCCGGACTGCGGTGGTGGCCGAATCCTCTCATTTCGCCAAGAAGTTGATTGCCATGATGGTCAAACCCTCTAATTGTGACAATGCAGCTTCGTGCAACGCTGTCGTCACGGTACAACCTGATTTAGTTCTTTCAACGGGGCTCATATTGCTTTCCTTATTAACCGCTACTCCAATAACGGAGGCAGAATGTCTGTCCGCGTAACGACAGGGATGAGGACATTGTCATCTAGACGTGAAACGTCCCGACATCAAAGTAATGGTTGACGTCAAAAATCCACCTCCTCACTCCGTTCTCCCCGTACACAAACTAGGTTTCGCAGCTGCACGGGTTGGTTTGCGAACGAAGTCCAACTCAGCTGACCAGATGGAGCAGTCGGATGACTCATCGCCCGGATATCTCAGGCTTCATATTACTCACGTTCATTGCACAATCGTCAGCAAGTGTTGATCGAGCAAACTCCACCCTCACCATGTCACATGAGTATGAGTCAATGAGCCAGCGTGACTGAAATGTGAGTAGTGCGGCGCCGCAGCATCTCTCTTGGTGGCAGTGCTTCATGCTACTTGAGCATGCACATGTCGCCTTTTGACCCTTCGTTTAGTTCTCTTTCCCATTTCCTGACTTCCCACAGTGTTGTTTAGTAGGAACAAGACTGCATCCCAAACATCCCAAATAAAGCGAAATGAACCAAAAGAGGGATGATTGGTGCGGAGTTGCTGGTCCCACGCCTCTAACGTGGAGGCGGTTGCATTGGTGGATGAGGAGGCCCCACGATAGCCGTGCCCAATGCCAAATGCCGATGAGGCGAAATCACCAACAGATGCGGTGATGACTGCATGAGCATTATCAGTTGACACTAAGTGCACGTCTCACGTCACCGCGAAGATGCGTATTAGGAAAAGCATTCGTGCCAAGGACATAGCATGTGAGGCTTGCAAAATTGCACAGCGCCTCAATAGTAAGCAGATCTTCGCATTCCCGAGACGGTGGCAGTCTACCGATTGAAGCCTTGGGACAGGATTAGACTAAGGTATGCATGATGAGGTGGATGTGGTCGTTGGTCTGCATAGACCCAGTAAATCGTTGGCTATGAATGCGCTCACTTGGTAAGTGCATGGTGGGATTTCAACGATTCTAGTAGAATAGTAGAGATGGCCACAATTTTGTGTGTCTCATGTTTGACACGCCAAATGGCGTGACACATCACGTGTTTCATAGTACGTGGCGAATCGTCACGTTGTAAAGCCGCTCGCAGTAAAAGGGGGGAGGGGGTGGAAGGTGAGGACACCATGACTGACGGATGGATGGATGGATGGAAGGGGGGTGAGTGAGGCGTGACATGACGAGGGAACCAATGGTCACCTTTCGCATGGGTGTATAAAAGGACGCAGCATATTTGAGGAGCATCATATCGTCGCGATGCGGCTGGCCGTCGCTGTGGTAGTTGCGCTGGTCTACCTCACAGTTGGTGGTTTCGGTTACCCAAGATTACCACAATTACCGTCGTTGTATGGTGGTGGTGGTGTTGGTGGACACACCGTCCTTCTGCAGAAGGCCATGCAGGAGGCAAGGGACAGTGGCGCCGTCGGCAAGCAAGGCTGCTGCGCTGCCAACCGTGATCACTGGCGCGGATGCATGCACGGCAAATGCCATCCATCAGGGTGGAGGAGGAGTTGTGCTTCGAGTGGACTGTGCAGCGATTTGAGTCCTGAATGCTTCTTCTCCAAAGAAGATATTTGTGACAGATGGCAAATGTGTTGATGGCATGTGAGAACTTGTGACGATTTCAAACAGAATGGTCGGAATTGAGGTTAAGCTTTGGCAGCTACCTCAGTCCCGTGGTGTGCTGGGCACAGCTGACAACTGGAGCGACACTGGCCATGAATTGCCTGCAAGCCTTCGTTGCGAAACAGTTACTGACGCGTCTATGAAGATGTTGATAAAGTAAACGCATGAAGCTGTTGGGTGTGATTCTGAATTTTAGTTGTTGTGGAGCAGAATCATATGTGGATCCCTGACGCTCTTCGGTGACATCTTGATTACCTTACAGCGCAAATTAGAATTCGTGATGTCGAGCTCCTTTTCTACATTAAACAGACAGAATGCGTGTGAAAACTTTGGCCTATATTGTGCCAGAATTTACAAATAATTATAATCTGCACCTCTTTCTGCGCAGTTAGCTTCTAGTGCAATAAAGAACTGCAATTGTTTGCTTAATAAGGAGCCTAGATTTACTGCGCATTAAATGCCTCTTTATTTTGGCATTTGAAAGCAGCCAGCAAGGCTTAGCGCCTTATTGGAAGCTGACTAGAACAGATACAAATTCTCAGACGTGTTAACCTGGTCCTCTTCCATGATTGCAGGTTTCGCAGACCTCCTTCAATACTTGTCACACCGCGCAATTGCTGCGATTCTCACGCTTTCACAAGATCGTCGTCCTTCCATCATCGATAGTGCTAACCCTCACAAATGTTTGACTTCAGTGCAGCAAAATACTTTGCGGCTTCCTTTGAGTCGCCTGAATAGGTTGTTGTTGTAAGAAATGAACCGTGAGTGACGTGGTATGGAATATGCAGTTAAGGTTTGCGCAGCACTAAACTGAAGCCATATTTTGAAATTCATCAAATGGTGCACGAAGTGATGAGGGAAATGAGGATTGCGATGTCATGCTGGCGTGATAACTGAGAACATGGACAGAGAATAGCTGAGTTCATTTCAACCTAGGTCACTCACTACTAGGATGCTCGAACCTCCCGAATGGGATAGTGATTTTGATCACGTAAACTGTGGCAGTGGTCATCCACTTGCAGATGGCAATTCTACTGCGTGAGCTCAAATGAATTTGGAGTCGTCAACCCATAGATGCCTTTTATAAAAGACTTTGGCTTAGTGTTCCCAATTTTGGTAAGGCTTACGCATCCACCTTTCCATTGGGTGCATTCTAACATGAGTCCATCTAAATGCATAGCCCACAACCTTTGACAACTTGTCACAAGCATCCGAACGCCAGACGCGTGATATTGCAAAGTGGTGGACTTCTGAGCACTGGCAGGTGATGCTTCTTTCCCACTAAAAGGTATATTGCTGAGTTTCCACCAAATCAAAATTGGCTGCGGAACGCGCTACATATTTGCGAGCATATTTCTTACTGGATACATTTTCCGGAATGTGAGGAAGCGTAAATTGCGAGTCTATTCTGAAACGGTTCTGATCTTAAACAGACTGGGAGGGAATTATACGCTAACAGCCAATTCGCTCATTGTGATAGTGAACAGACTTAGAATCTGATCAAGGGTTGAGGAGACCAGCCGGTCACGAAGCGTATCCAGTCAGGCCTACTGATTACCGTGCAGACGTTCAACAGCAGAGAAAGTGCGTGATTAACGCGCCCACCTCTAACCCAGAAATCCCATGCAGGAATTCGCTACCCTCAAAAATCACGGAATGCGCCTACATTTGGTGCAGATTTTTGGGATATCGTGGGACATTCTCACACCAGCTCTAAAAGTAGTGTGATTTGTTTGTTCTGTTTGGTCTCTAGACCATTTGACGTGCCTGTTCAAAAAGTTGCATGGACTAAAAATGATCTCTGCCTGCGCGTCTAAGCCAGCTTACGCAATGCGATAGTCGGAGTTGTCGCATCTCACTCAATAGCAGTCACCCAGATGCTCAGCACGGAGGGACACAAGAAATACTGACTACTGAAGTCACTTAAGGGCGGTATTTTTCCTACAGACTTCGGCAACAAAATCTGAGAAGTGCGTGTTTTATCAAGACCATATTGAATTCCCTGAGTCAAGAAGAAGAGTTGTGTGACGGGGTGATGGAGGATGTAAGTTGGGCGTGCGTCGTGTCACGACCACGGTCTCGTATCATTTTGAGATGGCAATCACTAGTGAAGGCAGGGAAGACGAAGTGAGTTTCGCCAGCCAAAGTGGAGCTGAGAAAGCGGAAAACTATCTCCCACTGTCAACCACTATCCATTAGGTACAGTTGATGTCAACAGAGCCATTGCTACGTAACTACAACTTGGTTCTGTTCTTCTTTTTTTCATGCATTTTCTGCTTCCTTTCCTTGTGCCTACAGAGAAGTCGCTTCATTACGACCAAGCGAGCAGGGGCTCCGCACGAGCCAAATTTAATAACTTGAAGAGGACCTCGTGCTAATGCATGATATGGATGGAGTCAATGGTGGGATGTATGTATTATAAGGGCCTTAGCAACGCGTGTCTACCTGCGATGCTGCCCCTTCCTAATGTTGCAACAACTGCAAAATCATTTCGATTTTATGCCTACATCTAGCGATTCCACTGATAAACTTGCAATTTAACAGAGTGAGAAGAGAATGAAATCAGTCTAGAATCAATTCTACTTGGGTTGATACACTTATTGCCTAGATGCAGTGAAACGCCGTATTGCCACTAAGTTTGACCTGCAAGAATCTGTATTTTACAAAATTATCGAGAAGCGTGTGAGTAGGCTTCTGGTATGCAACACTAGAACCCTAGCTCGCAATCTTTCCCCACTAAATTATTCCATTCATTTGCCTTTAGAGTAAAGTGAATCTTGGTCAAACAAGTGAAATAAACAGTGATTTCTTTCTATCTCTCTTTGCACTCCGAATGGTTACTCTTCCTGTGTCATGAGTTGCAGCTAGAGGGAGTGAGTTGATGCCGTCTAAAATACGGGAAGACTGGGCCACTACCAACGTGGGGCGAGTTGACAAGGCGTCCCGATATTGAAGTGATGGTCAATCTTATAGGGTGAATCGTCCTGATTGGTCTGCCTTTCTTAATCCCAATTTCAAATACGCATAGGTTTAAACCATTGGAAGTATCGACATAAAGCAGTCATTTGGAGCGAACGCTAAATTCTTTTAGTCAAAATGGTGTAAGAACTGGAACAAAAAGCATGTACTTTGTACACGCATGTCCGAGGCAGCATGTGTCCCTTTGTAGGGCAAAATGTGGATGGATAGTAACGTTTGAGGACTTATTCACGTTGTTGGTATGGCGACGTGGTGTTTTTGTAAGTAAAGACTTTTGTTGCAAGCATTGCATCGTGGTATAGGATGCGACCACTGCTTGTTGAGACTCAACATCCATTCAAATCGCGCGCAGCCTTGTCTTGGATTTAACCACCGTCAGGTGAGCTCATAATGCAGTGAATAATTAATTAAAATGCACTTGGATTAATGAGAGATTGCGTCAGTGCGTGAATGCGTGAGGCAGCATGTAATTGTGGCAGACAAGGTTCGAAGTCGACAAGGATGTTGTCAAATCAGTGGCCATCTATACGCGAAGGGGACGCCGAGGGAATCGCCTTGCAGTGGTACTGATTTCCAGCACACTGAGATATTTTTGAGTGGTGCCGTCTTTTGCATATTTATACCAGTATCTGCGAGTGTAATGGCCACAAACAGAGAGGATACGATGGTGCTTCATACTAAACACCAAACTGTGCAGTGATTCTCTGCTTGCAGACGACGACACCTTTTTTCCATGCAACAAATCACACCTTTTATTTTATTTCAAGCTAAATACCGGTAAATGCGTCTATTCATTAAAAGCTTTGATACCCTGCATGGAAATGCCAGGTTAGAGGTGGATGCCTTTATAACGGCAAACCCGCACTTCCACAAGTCAGCACGGTAGTCGTTGGGTCTACCTAGACAAGCCTCTCGGCCAGCTGCAAAATCGGGTCATCGCATACCTGCTTGAGGTTGTGTGTTCAGTGCTTGAAATAGGCTCATATTATGATACACGCAATGGAACAGTAGATGCCTTAGCCATGTCAAAACGAAGAACACAAAGTTCAAGTCTTTAATAAAAGTCATTGGTGTGCTAACAGCTTTGCCTTTCTTTGAGCACACCGATTCGGATCGACGTCTGCACACAAGGACCCAATACACAAGCTGTGCGAATAAACTAACCATCCCAATTGGAATGTCCATGCACCAAAGTGGAAAGAGAACGACTTTTGGATGGCCTCAGTTAGTATCTACCTAACTCTTCAGCCTTAACATCGCAATGACAAGTTTTTACATCGATTCTTGCACCATTTGTTACGTTAGAGAATCAGATGCCACTCCGATACAAAGCATACCTTCAATTGTACTTTCCATGCTTCATCACCCGTTGCCCAGCGCTCAGTATTCAAACGACTTGATATGGATCCAAAAGTACTTTGATGTACCGGAATGGAACACCTATAAGGGTTGGTGCAATTGATGGCAAACGGATGGTAATTCGGTGGGGACGCGAGAAATGCGACAGTGACACGTCGTGACGAGCACTGGATGAGGTATGCAAAGACACTGTCTTCAGCCGTGGAAAAGGACCGAGTTAACTTGCCTGGATATGCGGTTGTGCCATTCCGATTGCAGTTAAACTCTAAACTAAGGAATGCATTTAAAATGAAATGACCTAGGGCTTTGTACTATACCAAAAATGCGGTCTTTTGTTTACGATTAACAGTGCACAATTATTGCAAATTTTCGAGATTAGTGTGGCCGTACTTGCAGTGGCGACTAGTTTGCATAATTGTTTACTCTACCAATTATGTGCGTGAAGTCCGATAGCAAGAAAACGAACAAAGAGGAGTTGCTTGTGATTCTGCTCCACAGCATTTAGTGCTGCTTCTATTGCAATCGTAGTGCGGCATAACGCGAGAATGGAGCAGTCGTAATGATGAAGACGCTTCGCTTCAAAAGACTCTGATGTTCCTGCACCCAGAGGACATCACCAGTTTCCTGATCTTTTTATGCGCCATTTGGTATGTTTGAAGAATTGACGACACTGTGCTAGTGAGCCTAGCATTAATCACAATCTCCATACCACATTACTCATTACTCAGTGTTTTGGAACGAAAACCAAACTAGACGATTAGACATGGATTCGCGACCTAATTTTCGAGTACTGAAATCAAATGTCCGTGAGAGTCAGTGTTACTAATGACAGAAGGGTGGTGATCCGACAAGCCATGTCAAATGTTAAGCTGTCTAGTTGCGTTAGGTGTAGCCTAATTTTATTTAGGTACGAACTTTCCACCTCGAGTAAAGTGTTGTTTAATCTCTACTTTAAGCACTGCAGAATACATCATATCCGTGGGCAAAGAGCAGGGTTACATCGCCTAGGATTAAACGAGTGGTAGAGCTTGTTTCTTCTTTCCTCATCATCGCTTCCGAAGCGGCCTTCTCATGAGGGTATCAATCCTAACTAATCATTCTTTAACCTGACCTACCCTGCCCTCTAGCTAAGCGCTTTGAAGCAACAAAATACAATCTCATTCGTTGTTACAATTAATAAAAATATTGACAGAGGCAAATTACAGGTTAGCAGCAGAGTTAAGCATTGATGACCAAGTCCAAATCCATGTTCTACACAGGATCAGTGTTTTCATTTGCCCCAATGAATCAGGAGAGGGGGAAGTTGTAGAACGCACCTCGCATCCCCATTAGGGGCTCCACTGACGGCCAGGTAGGTCAGGCACCTACCTCACTTCACTATACCTCACACACAGCTCAACTACTGTGCAAATTTAAACGCATTCTCAATGGCAGCAGTAAGATTGCAAAAATTATCTACGCCGATAGTATATACAGGAAACACAGCACTGCTCAGTAGATCTGCATCTGAGATTGCGTTTACAGTTGCACAGCACAAGATCTGTCATTAAAGTGCAAATAACTGAAGCATATAAAGGTGAAATTTAAAGAGCTATTTATGCTCTGCCATGCCAGATAGCCATTCGAACCTCTTTCAGCGAAGTGAGAGGCGATCTCCATCTCACCCTCTGTGGATTACATTGCGACGAGCAGAGCTGTGAAGTACAAATCTACTGATAACCATTCAGAAGGCTAAATGTTGAGAGTCACAGGCAAACACTAACGCTGGTCACATTCGGCTGAGTGGAACATGGACTTGTGCCCTCACCTGAACTTGGACTTGCACACTAATGCTGTCCTCCTCTGCCTACTTACGATCTAGTTCCGTCAATGTTTGCGATCATGACAGCTGCGTTAATCACAATAATTTGGTACTTTGACGGCAATGGTAGTGGGTTCGACCCGTCCCCTCATAACGATGGAGCTGTTGAGGGCAACAGACGTAGCACTTTGTCCTGCTACCAATTTAGTCGATGGCTTTACAGAAGAAACACTCTTTTAGCACCGGTAGAAGTAAATGCAAAATATAACTTACCAACTTAATCTTGTACAGGTCCTGCTCAAATCTCTTTATTTCTCTTGTTGGGAACCTAGTAGCCCATGTGAATCTGCCTAAGCTTCTAACTCATAAAATAGCTGATCTGATAGCCTCTACACGGAGAGTTGCGCGATAGTAGAATGGCGCAATACCGCCTCCCTCGGGCTCAAGAGCGGGAGAACAAATGGGCAATGGCATAGAGGGGAGATGGGCAAAACTGATGCGTGATCAATTAAGACGAATTCTCTAAAGATTTCCTAATGCTAGTAGTAATAACACCCTCTCCAAGTCTCTAAAGGGGGTTTCGCCAGAATATTTAGCGCGACTGGGTAAAAATGTCCAAAAATTGGCATTTGTGTTAGGGCAATTTGTTGGTAAATCGCCTCACAAGTTTGGGTGACATTCAAGTAAAATGAAACCAAGCTTCTCGTCTAATGGAATCACTGCTTGATTGTTGATCGACATTAGGTACCCAAAAGGGTAAACTGCGTACCATTACTTTGCATTTCCTGCTCTCCGTATACGAGACGGCACACAATCCATTGAATGGTATGTGCGTTACCGACGCTATAAAGGGTTGGCAACAGGGTGAAATCAGACATTTATCAGCGTAGTTGGTCCCTACTGTGCGAGCTATGGAAATAAACAGGAAGTAGGAATTAATTGGGATTAAAAGGTCTCTCGTAGAAGAGTAGTTTTAACTGTCGATGACTAACTAAGATCCGGTTAAACGCTTTTCATTGGTGAAGAACTCGTTGCACTTGTGCACATTGTTTGTGCACATGGTTGCAAGAGGAGGATGCATACCGATTTGGCGTCCAGTGTGGGGTCCTATTCATTATTCTATATTTGTAGGTGCAAAGGCATGGTGCGCTGGTGCGAATCTGGACTAATGGGTTGATGCCTCATGGTCAGACATTCATGTCACCAAATGAAATGTCCCGGTGTGCCACAACTCCACATCACTGCATTTGGTTCTCCTCACCTTTCGCACATAAACGAAGGCGCACGTGCACATATGGATGGTTTCGATGCATTTATCCAATCACCCATCAGCAGAGAGGAAAACGCGTATTCAAGCAATGGCTTGTACGATACTCAGGTGCATCCCCGCATCCTAGATCAGTAAAGTCTGTTTCTTATTACCACACTGACACTTGCGAGGTAGTCCTCCCGTGAGAGCACAAAATGTCACTTGGACCACCTCGATTCCGCCCTTACCCTCTTCCATCGAAATAGTTTGACTTACCAAAGAACTATGGCAATCGTGGTTATTATGTGCACAAGCACATTGATCTAATTTGATTGCATGCACGCAGCGTAAGGAAGCATTGGAGTACGAACCCAATTCCGAGTACGAGCACAGATCAATGTTCTACTCAGGGTCAGTGATCTCAGCTAAGTTTGATGAGAGTTAGTTCCTGAACACGACTTCCGACATGTAATCATCGTCAGTGTGTTAGTATTTAAACCCCGACACCTCTGCTACCTGGTCAATGCGGAATAGCGTCTTACGGGAATGGTACGTTTTAGTAATCTCCATTAAATCGCTTAACTTTAGCGGCAATCTTGTGGAGGTATATCGAGCGCAGAACGTCACGGCTATCCACTTGTGGAATCGATGCGCAGCAATGGGTTTACCAACCTTCCAGTGTTCGTAAACGCATGACGTGCGATAAATGATGCAGATATATTATGGATCATGCAGGTTTAAATGAAGTTTTTGTCCACATTCAGTGTTCCTCCGATGATGCTCAACTGCTGATAAAGTTTATGCAAGGCAGGAGTATTCCCTTGCGAGGACCAGTGCATATGATCCTGTGGCTGGTTATGTTGAGCACATCATTTATCCTCCTCCCATGCAGTCGCAGCCGCCATCCCTACTCCATCCCACTTCAGAGCACACTGTGGATCCAGCTATTCTCCAATCAATGCTGCTCAATATGCCCAACTTGCGTCAACTCCTCATGTCAGTGGATCCTGCATTGCTGCAATCTGCTCTGGTGTACGTGCCGGGATTCGGCGCTTACGCCGCCAGCATGGACCCTTACGCTCTACAAGCTATGGTGGCATGGATGCCAAACATCCACGATGTGGTGGCAAGCATGGATCCTGCACTTCTTCAATCCATCGTCGCCAGCGTGTCAAACATCGATAGCATCTTGTTCCGTGTCGAGTCTCACGTGGGTGGTGGTAGTGGTGGTGGTGAGATGCCTCATGTGCACAGCCAGAAGTGTGTTGGCAGGAAGTGCGATGCTGCGAAGCAACGGTCTGTGGCTAAGACATCAAAGCCTGCCATGACTACCACCGCCACCACTACTACTGCTACCACTGCTACTCCGACGCCAATAACTGTTGCTACTACTTCGGCACCTACCTCCACGACTGCGGAGCCCACTGTCGCGACAACGTCAGAGCCTTTTACTCTCAAGTACGATACTCCTCAAATTATAGCGATCAATTACATTTATGACATTTTGTCCACTCTGCCAAATATTTCGCCTCGCTTTGCCAATGTCTTGTTGACCATGGACCCACGCATCGTTCAGTACGTATTGGAGAACCATGTTCAACATGGCATTAGCAAAGAGAGGCGAAACATCCAGCGCAGTTGGCAACATGACAGAGGTGCAATTGGTGACATACTAAGCAGCATTGATTGCAGAAAAGCTAGATCAAGAGTTTGTACTGAAGTGGGATAGAGTAGGACTGGGGACTTTGACTGCATGAGAGGAGGATAAATGATGTGCTCAACATAACCAGTCACAGGGTCATACACACTGGTCCTCGCAAGCGAATACTCCTGCTCACCGTTGGGCAGCGTATGCATGGGAAAATTATTGTCTTGCATGTACTTTATCAGTAGTAGAGCATCATCGCCCCGTACCTCACCCACGTTGACCCATTCAGGACCCAAATCACTGCACAGTTCACTCAAAGCACAACCCCTTTTCCACCCTGATGGTTGGTAGAATTTGCCACAATTGTCAGGCAGGCCGCTGCATCTGTTGCTCTTCACTGCTCCGCTGGCGCATTTACCGCCTTGAAACCGAGATATTTCATTTGGTGGAACGAATGTCTGCCCGTAAGGCATCCATTCATTGGTCCAGATTTGCACCAGCACACCATGCCTTTGCATCTACAAACTGGAAATAATGGGCTAGGTCTATTCTTGCAACCATGTGAACAAACAATGTGCACAAGTGCAACGAAATCTTCACCAATGACAAGCCTTTAACCGGATCTTAGTCAGTCATCCACAGTTGAAACTGTACTCTTCTTCGGGAGACTTTTCAATCCCAATTATTTTCTGCTTCCTGTTTATTTCCATAGCTTGCACCCCAGTGACCAACTGTGCTGATAAATGTCTGATTTTACCCTGTTTTTATTTCTGGCCCTTATGTAATTAAAACTGCTTGTTAACTGATCTGATTTTTCGGCTCTAACTCAACGTTCCAAATCCTGTGCTTCTTAGTGGCCGCATAGTTTGCTTGAGCCACCCCGTTGCACCCCTCGACGCAGAGGCACTGAGGTAACCACCACAGTCAAAGCAGAAGTGCCGCGGTCACTTCATGAACAGAACCGTAGTAACAATCTGCCCACAAATGCGTCTCGTATGGTGATTCAATGCATTGTCCAACGACGTGGGCACCGTGCAGCATCTTCACTCTGCGGTCTGGTCGTCGAGTCAGACTATCACGCTTTCAACTCCAACGCTCGCTATGCACGCATGCTCTTTCCAAGCACTATGTTGCACTATGGCCTTCGGGTGGACATCGAAGTGTGTAGCCAGCCAATGCCGATTTAATGTGCGACCGCTAGGATCGCAATTATCAATCCTAGCAGAGCCTTAGTAACAAACGTGTCACACATACACGCAGGCAAGAATCCTCTCCTTCACTTCGTGTCTTGACCTAGTGATTGGTTTGGAGTGCTTCCAGCCTACAGACGGAGTCGTGTTGGCCAAAATGACACTTGGCCGGCAACTAACTTGCAACTTCTAAAATCCGGAGCACTTCCTTGTTTTGATGGTTGCACCAGACTTAGTTGTGGCTAACAATTAGTTTCTTGTATCATAAATGCCCTAAGGGGTTGGGATTAGCCTTCGGATGAGCTAGCGGTTGATAGAGACGTTTAAGGAATACAGTTCGTGAATGACAAATTCGAAACCTGGTTCTGGTTTAATGCAATGACAATGCAGATTTTACGCAAACCCTACAAAAATTGGGCTGCAATCTGCCGTGAGTTGCACAAGTGCAACCGCATTTCTAGCAGAAGCAGCACTAACATAGTGTTGAATGATAAGAGAGAGGCTCATTCCCACCCTCTTGGAGTTGAAATTGCTGATTACTTGCCCATTGAATGAAGAGAGCAACAATTCGAACAAAAATAAATGGAAACGACGTTCTGATGGTAATGAAGTCTCTTCTCCCTTAAAACGGTGACTTTATGGCACCGGTAGTGGCGGACTTGACGGACTCACTCAATATAGCCTCCTGCTGAGGCGCTGCAAGTGACGTCTGAGTCAAAAGCAAAAGTCGCTAATGGTTGGATAAATGTACATAACTATTTGTTAGCTGCAGGTGATAATCTCTGTCACCTAGAAATTGACGGACTTCAATGAAGGAGAGTTAAGAGAGCGCAATGCCGGAACAGTCGAGGAGGGAGCAGAGACGTGTTTGGATTCCTTTTAAAAGACCACTAATAATTTGTCGTGATAGCATTGCGGCGCTTGTGTGGTCCTTCGAGAAGAAACAAAAGCAAAATCGCATCTATCTGCCTTCAACCCATTGAGTTTATTGTACTCCGCCGCAGAAGGGATAACTTGCGGTTGCTTCGCTTTGTCGTCGTCGTCAGGAGAAGGCTAGTCTATTTGGACGAGCATCAACGACCTGCATGTGTGAGGACAAGTGGAAAGACTGATTGCACTACCATTTGTTGCGATAAGCACCAAAGTGCGGCTGCTACGTGTTCCTGATGGGTCCAGTATTTTTTTTTAGAAATCGCCAATTGACGATTTGACGGCAGCAGAATGTAGCGTGTCCGTAGGCAAACAGTAAGATTACATTGCTTGACAATAAACAAAGGGCAAAGCTTGGTCTTGTGCTTCTTCACCATTACTTTCAAAGCAGCATTCTCATGAAAGCATCAATTGTTGTTCGTCTATCCCTAATCTGACCCTCTCTGCCCTCCATCTAAACACTTTATTGCAACAAATTGTAATCTTGGTGTTTAAGTCCAAATCCATGTTCTGCAAAGGGTCAGTGTCTTCACTTGCGCCTGATGGGCGTTACTGTTTCACCGTGACTCGCGACCCTCAGTGGACTTGCATTTTCGCCTCTACTTGCCCTATCAAACCAAAAAAAGAAAGATTTAAGGAACGTCTCTCACAGTTTCCATGGGATCAGGTAGGCCAGACACCCACTTCAGTTCACCGTACCTTGTATCCAGCCCTATTACTGTGCAAATTTAAACGTCTTCTTCGTGGCAGGAGTGATATTGAAACAGTTCGCCAAGTCATTATTATTTACAAAAGTGCAGCACCCTTCACTAGGTCTGCAACTAGAATTGTGTTTGAAGTTGCGCAGTGTAAAATCAGTTTGTAAAGTGCGACTCAGTGAAGCATGTGAATGTGAAATGTACAAGACCTATTTGTAGTCTGTTCTACCACATCGCTGTTCGAGTCCCACTCGGAGGAATGAGAGGAAATCCTAATTCCTTCGCTCTGGCTTGGATAGCGATGAGCGGTTTGAGAAATGCAAATCTAATTACAACTGTACAGAACAAGCTGTCTCCCGCTACTCACAGCATTCAGTCAGGCGTAGTTGCCGTGAACACTTGTCTCAAATGATGTATTGGCGAGAAAATAAGTAAGAATGTTTTGCCTTGGATGAGAAATTTTAATTTGCAGGATGGCTACGGTGACCAGTAAACATTGCGAAAGTTTGTCACGGAGCTACTTTCGGTACTTGCATGGAGATGACAAGCAAGCGAACACGCAAATGGAGTGCTGGCAGTAGAGGGACAAGCCACGTACCTATCTCTGTGCGGGTGTGCATTTGAGAGGAATAGCTAGGCGTGATAAATTGTTGTCAAATTCTCCTGCCAAATCGTTGCCAAAATACTGTTGATTCTTGCACAACTTCAGATTACTTTGAACCTGCATTCCAAATCAGTGTTGTGCTTGAGACCACTCCCATCACAAGCATGAATGTCATCAGGGTGTTGTATAAAATGCTTAGCAGCCAGCCTAATCAGTGTGGTTTGCATATGGCGGCAGAGAGTGGCTGCTGCGCCACAAAGTCTAGAAGACAGTGGATGGGATTCGTAGTGACTTCAAAACGGCAATGTATTCTGCCTCTCTTCTGCCCATTTACTACATTCAAACCTCTTACAGAAAAGCAGTGTGACCATGACGATAGCTTACCAAAATGAGCTGGATGAGGTCCCACCATTCGCATCTAATGCCTTCTTATAGCTGAGGGATAGCTGTCATTTGGCATAAGTGCATGTTGAGCCGTTTTGAAGATTCGATGTTCTGAAGCAATGTTTGCGAGAATCGTTGAGTTGGCAGAATCCATCGCCATCCGGGTATGCTGGCGGTTGAGGTGAGGCGATTGCGTGACCTTCGCACAAAACAGCGCGAATGGATGCATTCCCTTCTATCCCTTGAACTTCGGCACTACACTATTAGCTTTTCCACCTCTCATTCATGTCCTTGCATGTCTCATTCTACATCACATTTCTTATTTCATCCCTATGTCAATGGCGTTAGCATAATTAGTTTTCTCTTTAAAACAAATCAGAATCACTGACCTTCTGCCCCACGTGGCAATTAGTATATGCAACATCTTTGATTAGGGGAACTTGGTGAACACCTGAAGCAGCATTTCTGGCTGGGGATGGATTCTGTCAACACGGCAATACTCACAAGCATCGATTCGGTACATTCAATCTTGGAAATAACTCAACAGGTACTCGAGCAGAATGCTGTTCGCTGGCGCTTTATCTCTTGCCATCCAAAATCCACTTCGAATTGTATGACACTGCATGAAGCAAGCGTAATTCCCCGCACAATTTTTAGCCCACAGTAATCAATTCTTTCCCTCACGGACCCGGGATTTACTTCCAAGGATGTTCTGCTGAGGTTTCTGCACGTCATTACACCACATCAGATTGTAGTTATCACCATCCTGCCAAGCAATTTGGATGAAAAGACAGATGATTAGAAAGTGTTTGTCAAAACTATCGCGATTTTTGATACATCTGATGATTGTCCACTGGTCGCTACGCCAGTGGATTGGCGACTGCATTGTGTGTCGAGGAGCGCGCACCTGGATACATCAATTTGAAGGAATTGCTGCGATCCGCTCCCTACGACCTGCAGTTCAGGAGCACCACCGCTTCTTTCTACAGACGCTATTTTCTTCTGTGATTACCAGGTCAAATCTATTCCTCTTCTTTGGCGTAACGTTCTTTCCCTTTTCTCGCTAATGTGGCGGCTTGTAAAACATTCAGTGTAGACTAGTTGTGAATAAAGTGGCTAGATGGCAGGCAGCAAGTGGTATTAGCGAATACGACAGTTTCGACCAGTGCGATGCATTCCGAAGTATTCGCTTCAACGTATGCATCATGACGACTGTATGCAGAACAGGCGGAAAATCAGTAACAACTCCCCCTATCATAATGGCACAACGATGTCTTTGAATCGTCACTGCGTTTAGGCCTGCCAGGACATTGGGTAGGCCGACTAAATTAAAGCATTTAAAGCAGCAGTTCCCTTTATGCCTTAATTTCTTCATTCAAGAAATATCAAAGCAGGTGTTTGGAGACAAATAATTACCAGGGCTGATGATCAGAAGCCACGGCTGTCCCCATTTGTGGCATTTTACAACGAGAAAGCGTTGCATCACAATTAGATATCGCGCAGTCCACGTATTTAAGTCACAGGTTGAAGGCGTGATTAAATTTAGGCGACAGGCGAAGGCACAATATGTAGGCATTGTGATGGGATCAGTCTAATCCCTCTCACAAAGGTCGTGTTCTTTGGTCCTTGTCGTTCCCGTCACGCTAGGCATCGGTGCGCACATCCCTCGGTGATGCCAGACTTCAGTTCTCTGTTCCATTAGGCATTTGCACCACGAGTCGATCAATGCTAAGGATTCCACCGTATTGAGCTACTACGTGTCTGGCAATGAAGATCGCTTATTTGTTTTTTGGAGATTGTGTGCCCGATGTTTGACAGAAGTTTATGTCGCAAAACGCGCAATGGAAAAATGAATGCCTGAGCTTTGTCAAAATCAAGAACATTAAGTTAGTATCTTTTATGACGCACACTTATAAGTTGTCAGCTTAGCGTTTCTTTGAGCCCACAGATTATGATTGGCATCTGTGAGCGGAGGTCTACTGCACAATTTGATGTGACTAGCCTGCTCAGCCCATGTGGGATGTCCAAAGGCATGGTGGTAGGGCAGCAACTTTTGTTGGAACTCAACTACTCTCCGCCAATCCTCGCAGCCCGACTATGGACATGACACTACAATTACCGAATCCGATCGATTTCACAAAGACGTAGGGACACCGCAATAGTAACTATGACGACTTCTGTTTTATAAATGTAGCTTCTCTTCAAATGCGACTGATATTGCTGCAAGCACTGATGGCATCACAAGCCTCCTCATCACTTCATGTGCTATTTATCCTACCTGACAATTGGATGCCACTCTAATGCTGTGCCAACCCTCAAATTTCAATTTATGTAAAGCCTTACTCATTGTCAATTGTTAGAAGCGATAATTCACCCAAAAGAATAAGCATGGCTTTGGACTAACAAAATGTCTTGGTGTTTTGGGGACAAATATCTATAATGCGGTGGAGGCGTGGGAACCACGACAATGGCACGTTACGTCGAACAGGGTTTGAGGCCCATTCAACTCCCTTCTGTTATCACAGCCGTGGAATTGGATGGAATTAGCACGTCAGAATTGTGTGTGCGTGTACTGCGTGTTGGTCAACAGCTAATGTGTCAGTAGGTCGCGTTAATCGCATCCAGCTGCAAAATTAAAGCAGCCATTCAAAATTAAAATAATTTGAGCTACTCGCTAGACAGAATGCAAATGTTATCCTTGATAGACCTTAGGTGCATGGGGTGCAGAAGTGAGCGCTAAAACTCTACACCTCCTGTTTGCTTGGACCACATGAGAAAGGATTGGTTGTAGTTAAATGTAGTTGTGATTAGCCTAGACAGGAATTCTGCCCACATGTTTGGCAGAGAAGACCAGCAGCTCTGATACCAACTTGCATTGTAAGTTGTTTAGCTTCTCAAGGAAGAAGGATCAGTAATCACTTCTGCCTATGAGCTACGACAACCCCATTTTCAACCACACCCATACTTACATGAAATGGGTCAAAGATTTGGTTGCTGCAACGTCTTCTATGCGCAAATTCCTTACTGTTCCTTGCTTCACCGCCTGTTTTAGCAAATATTTACTTCAACTTATGCATTAGGACCGCTGTATGCAAAGCACGCGAAAGAGCATTAGCACAATGGAATAAGCATTACAAGCATTGCGTCGCAAACCGCTTCTGTTTAATGCATGCGTGTTCATTCGTAGCTGGTGCAACGATGTCTCTGAACCATCACTGTGGTTGGACCTGCAATGGCAGTGACTAGATGAACCAAACTAAATTATTTAAATCAGCAGTCATCTCCACACTCTCGCATTCAGTAAAAATGTTTACAAGCATATCGTTGATCTGAAGCTTTTGTCGAACCATTTGCAAAACGCAGCTTTGGCCCAGAATTTAGAGATGTGACTAACATGACCATTCTATTTAAGGTCATAGGGGGAAGAGAACAAGTTTAGAATGGCCTCAGCTAGTGTCCGCCTCTTTTATCAGCCTATACATGGACATGCCATCACGATTAAAAGGAACAAACTGTCCCACAAGGAGTGGTGTTCCTTTGACCACTGATAGCATTTTTAGCTTAAAAAATAAGATATCGCTCGAATACCGTGGAAACCTCCAATTACAATTTGCATGCCCATTTCTCAATTGATCAACGCTTTAAAACGAGGATCTGTCCGGGCAATTTAGCATGACTAGGAACTAAAAATATTGTTGTGCACTAAGTTTGAGCGTCCGTGGGTGTCAATGTTATTGTTAAGGGAAAGTTGGTAATCGGGCAGGGGCATGGGAAATCTCAGGTGGAAGAATTGGCTAAAGGCTGGATCATGAGTCCACCGACGTCACCGCGGACCTTACCTGCTTGGTCTGCACCCAAGTTGGTGGTCCCCATTATGAATTCTTTGAGTAGAGTCAGGAATCTCGTAATGGGCAACATGATGAATTATTTTAATGTGAATAGCTGTTGATTTTCCTTCTATAATGTGATCAGGATAAATGTACGTGCAAATCAATTTTGGACAGATTGATGCGGTGCTGCTCACAAATGACGTTGTGGATCGCCCGAAGGTAACACTCTATAGGACTCCAAGTGTGTCCGCATCTCAGACATAAATATAGAAGTATAAGGGAAACGCGCCTTGTACCTCAAACTTACTTTCGATTTGAGGGTTAAACTCTACTGGAGAGGGATTATAAACTGCCTTGTACAGTAGGTGTGACTGATATCAGAATAAAGCTAACTGAGTTGATGAACCTTCCATGTACCCACCACTTTAGATAGCTCCATTTACGATTAGCCAAAATTTCAGTCTTTTCTGCTAAGCACAGCAAAGCGCATTCCATTTTGTAAGCGAAGCAATAAGCCCACATTGCTTCAAATAAACGAAAAAGGGAATTGTTGTTTGTCATCTAAATTTGCTACCATTGAAAACTTACTCCCGAATCAAGCGGATGTTGAAAGTGTAGAAGCTAAAAATGTTTTGTTCCGTGGCAAATCTTCAGCTCCAGCCAAGTCAGGACTTCAAATGCATGCTACTGTGCGGGTCAGGAGATAAGAGTGCCTCACTTGCCCTTGTGATGGAAGACTCTGGTATGGGATGGCATTCGAATGGAGTTAGCGCTTTGACAGTTGCCATACAAGTGTCTGTCAAAAATGGCACCCTCCTTGGTGCCTCCGGTTCGACCATCACAACAACCATTCCCACCCGCTCTTCATCAAGAAATTGACAAATCCACTCAAGTGGAAAAAGGTATAACGTAGACAGGGTGATAAAAGCTGGGTGCCACAAGAGTAAAAGACGGTTTCGTATTTCACGCCAAGGTCGGCGCATTGATGTACATGAAGGAGAAGGTGTGGGGATAGAGGTAGAGCGGGAAAGTAAATGAAGAAGTGGAGTCCCTCCTACGTCGCCTTAACGTAGGTTTGCACACAAACCAGTTCATCTATCTTTACGGTCTAAAATACAAATGAATGTTAAATTAGACGATGGGAAAGTACTAAATATTGTGCTCTATGGCTCTAAAAACCGATCTCGCCATCATTAACTCATTGCCTTTAACATCACGATCGACGCAGACGGTCCTGTCCTTGCCAACTTGCTGCCGTTTCAGCACTCCACCCTCCAATGTGAAGAGTGACGTCGCCTCGCGTGAATCGGGCGTAACATCGTTGAATTTCTCGTCCAGTTTGAAGATGGTTTCGAAGTTCATGAACGAGGTCCCTACTCGCAACTTAAACTTGCCGTCATCCAGATCACTGACTATCATGTCAGGCTTGAGTGTATTGCCCAACTAGCGAAGTTGAGGATCCACTCCGAGGCGTTCAATGATTTGGTCGAAACTGTCACTCTTTTCGAGCTTCCAGGTACCGATGAATAGCTCCATTACTGACGACTGCGGCTGTAGCATTTGTCGGGGTCTTGTGCTCATATGCCACCAATGGACGCGTGCACCTGGTGCGTCGTGGTGAGTGATTGGTGAAATTGGACCAGTCGTAGTTGAGCGTTGACGGCATTGTTTCCAATGGCAGTGCGTGATTGGTCCCCGTCAATGCACAATGACGTGTGTGAGCGTCAGCATCCATCCAGCATCACTGGAGTATCCTGTTGGTGTGTTAACCAGTGCAAAGAATGCAGACGAAAACACTGGCTGAACGAATAGAATTTCAGAGGAAGGATTGGCAAGAAATACATTTCATGTTTTCTATTCTGCAACTTCTTAAAGTAAGTGGGCGTTTTATGGTTGGAAGTGGACGAGAGTATCTAAGACTAGGAAGAGCTTATTGGGTAAGGTGATGTTGAGTGTCGGCAAATGATTTGCGATTAGCGCCTGTCTTTGGTGATAAATAGTTTGTGAATGATAAAGCTGCAGTAATGAGAATGCTTACAAGGGCTGTAGTTTGGCGATTATGGTATGGGTACATTTTATGCCTAATTAGGAGAGCCTGGACCCAAGTGCTATCCTGAAGACTAAGCTCTAAGGCTTTTCGTATTTTGCAAAGCGAATGGACAGTGCACAACCAAATAAGTCGGTAGTTTTAATGATGGAAATGAAATAGTCATTGGGGGATTCTTTAACTGGGATGAGTCCTGTAGAACTCATCGCCATTCGAGTCCCATTCAGAGGAACGAGAGGAATTCCTAATTTTTCCACTCTGGATTGGATGGCGATGAGCAGATTTGAGAACTGCAAAGCCTGCTTCAAAGTGGAACAAACATAGCAAGTATTGAATGGGTGACAAGAGCGGGGCTGTTAAACTATGCAGTATTCAAGCCATGCGCTTATAACCATCGATTGGGCAATAAAATGCTTCCAACCGCATTCATTACTGTCAAGTCTATCTCTTATTTGGCATCCTAACCATTGCTGCCTCAAATGGATGCACTTCCAAAAAAATTTTGAGCTTTAGAGACCTTGATGAATCGTTGTGCGTGCCCGTACCTTACAGATGCTATTGACGCATTGATTCATAACGATTTCGCCATGTGACTGCAAAAGATAGCACAATATATTTCGGCGAGATTGGAAGAAGGGATTCTGAAAGTGACGGCTTGGACTACGACTGCTACGTGTTGCAGATGGATCCAGAAATTCGGTTCGGGCATCAATTACTGCGCTTCCAGGACGCCATCAATTCGCATCATGTATTAGTCATAGCCCTCCTGCCATGGAGTTGGGACGATGATGAAGCAGATGATATTCACCCCTTTGCATAGCTTGTTGCGAGTTCCAACAACCTCGAGGGTTGTCCACCTGCAGCAACTCCGGTGGAATGGTGAATGTATTGTGTCAAGCGATGTGAAGTCGGACACGTCGACTTGGTGACTTGCCGCATTTCACTTATTACGATTGACTTCCAGTTGAAGACTGTTGGTGGTAGATGCAAGGACAAATGCAATTTACCAAAGCATCAAACATTTGACATGCGCCATATCTTGCAACTGCGCACTCAAATGCACTACTTTTCTTCGACTTACCACCTTTTTCCTCTGTAGCGATCGTAGAAACATAAAAAGCAGTTTTATTCACCGCATGGATACGCCGCGTTTCTCATATCAAATCGTCTAGCTTGATAGGTTGTGTGGTCCGTTGATCTAGAAGGAAGACTCAAAAGACACGCACATTTTGCTTGTTTGAGTCAAAGGCAGAACTTTGAAGACACTGCACTGGGAGTGCCACCTTACCTTGTAAAGACGCCACAGCTACACGCACGGCGATTTGACATTTACGACATTAATTGAAGCCGAAGCAAAGGATACATTTCAATGGCAAAGACAAACTGACGAGTTTTTGATAATCTTTACCTCAAACTTACATTTTAGGCGAAAAGGTGGAACTAATATGCGTCTCCAATTTGCCTTTCACTTCTGCTCTTTACTTGCACTAATAAGTTAATCTGAGTCGCCTTAAGACAGACACACTTTTTAGTTGGACTAATGTGTCTTAGCTGCGCGGCTTTAAATTTTCTGGCATTTGTAGACACCTTTACGACAACCATACGCAAACAATAGGAATGGGTTGCATGGAATCAAACATAGTGTGAAGCTTGTTTCTTGCTACCTCATCATTAATTTCAAAGCAACCTCCTAATGTAGAATATTGGCACTCATCCATTCTCACTCTCAACCTCCCTACAAACCACCAAGTTGTCAGCTCGAGCATAGTTATAATTGCCACAAAACATTGACGAAGATGGATTACAAGCATGCAGAACAAGGAAGCACTGATGGTTGAGCCCAGGTTTTATGCTTGAGCGCCTTAACTCCCGACCTTTATCCTACTCGATCGCAACCAGTAGATCTACGGTGTCTATTTGCGTTCGATGTCACCTAATCAGGGTATGAAGAGTTGGGGTTGGACACAAGTGCATCAACACATCAGCAAATGGCTGTGGCTCAATAAGCACTTATTTTGCGTGGTACTTGTACGAACCATACCAACGGCCCGCAGAGAACCGACTCATGAAATTGAATATCGTAGAATGGAATTTTGCCGGTGATATTTACCTCCGCTTGATAAGTCTTTCTTAAACCAGCTCATCAATGGCTCTTTCACAATTCGCCCTCTATCAAAGATGCATTATAATGAATTATCCACCCTCCTTTGGTGACGAAAATGATGTTACAACAATTCGTCACATTGATGGTGTGTACAAAAGAGCAGTATGCTTTAGTAAATCTGCAATTCAGAATATGTACTGGATCCAGAAGCTGTCCAAAGAATATAAGAGTTCGGGTTAACGGGATCTTATTACGGTTGGGCAGCAGAATGCATCATAGATGTATGAAAAGAGTAGGAATGCATTGCTTAGGATTAAACGAGAGGTAAAGCTTGTTTCTTGTTTCCTCACCATTGCCTTTAAATCAGGCTCCTCATGAAAGTATCAATCGTCACTTGCTACTCCTTTATCTGACCCTCACTGTCCTCAACCCAAGCGCTTCAAAATAACAAATTGGTATCTTAAACGGTGTTTAAGCAAATAGAAATATTGACAGGACTGGATTACAAGCACGCAGCACAGTTAAGCATTGGTGTCCAAGTTCAAATCCATGTTCTACACAGGGTCAGTGTTTTCGTTTGCGTCTGATGGGTATTAGTGTTTCAGCGTGACTCCTGATCTTCAGTGAACTTGCACCTTTCGTCTCAATTGACTCCATTGAATCGGAAGAGGAAGAGTTGTAGAACGCTGCTGGGCTCTAATGACGACCAGGTGGGTCAGGCACCCACTTCAATTCACCGTACCTTATATACAGACCCATTACTGTGCAACTTAAAGCAAACTCAGTGGCATGAGTAATGCTGCGACACTTATCCATCTCACTTCACTTTAGTAGGTCTGCAACTGATTTCGCCTTTAGAATTGCACAATATCTGGTCTGTCTATAAAGTGCAGATGATTGAAGCGGGTGAAGATGGAATGTGAGAGAGACATGTATAGTCCGTTCTACCGGATCACGATTCGAGTTCTAATCAGAGAAACGAGAGGAGTTCTCCAACTCCTCCTCTCCGGGTTGGATAGCGACGAGCAGATTTGAGGAATTCAAATCTACTGAAGACTATTCAGAAGGCCGAATGCTGAGAGTCACGGTCAAACACCAAAGATGGTCACATTCGGCTGAGTAGAACACGAACTCGTGTTCTCACTAGGACTTGGGCTCGGACACCAATACTTTCCCATCTGCGTACTTGCAATTCAATTCCGTCAATGTTTTTGGTCATGACAACCACGCCAACCATAATAATTTAGCATTTTGGCAGTAATATTCGTGGATCCAAACAGGTCACTCATAGCGATAATGCTGCTGAGGGCAACGGACGTAACAAGTCGTCCAGTCAGCAATATAGGTGGTGGCTCGAAGGAAGAAGCACTCTAGTAGCACTGGTATCAGTAAAAGTAAAAGGTAACTTACCGATTCCATCTCGTGTAGGCTTGCTCAAGTATATTTGTTATTTTCGCTAAGAAGGCGATAGGCCGTGCAGATATTCCTAGGAGCCAAACCCATAAAGAGTAGAAACACTGCTTTAATGTTGACCAACCTTGGGCACACAAAAGAAGGAACAGCGTACAGTTACTTTGCACTTCCTGCTCTCTGTGTGCGAAGGCACACATAATACTGGGACGGAATATGCTTTGTCGGCGCTATTAAGTTTGGGGTGCTGGCTAAATCAGACACTCATTTTCAATCTTCAGGGGGGCGGGGTAAGTTCGCCAAAATTTTTACTTGATTGAGTAAAAATAACTGTTGGCAGTCAATCCGGAATAGCGTCGTTTCATATTGGTATGTCTTGGTAGTCTCCATTTGCTTCTTCTTCCTTCTCCATCTATACCACATTGCATTTATTACTTACTTTGTCTCATGTGCAATCACCATCACTTTATACCATTTTCGTGTCACTGAGGGTGGCATATAATCACCCAACTTTAGGATCAACCCTGTCGAGGCATAACGTGTGTAGAATGCAGTGACAATCCATCCGTGACAACGGTGCGCAGCAATAAGCTGACCGCCTACAATTTGGAGCACCAATCAGTGATTTCTTAACGCAAAACTTGTGATAGATGTGGCAGATATGCAGTTGTCCATACAGTGTGGAGATTGGAAGTAGGTCACAATGAAGCATGAGATCGTAGTTGATGGCCCATCGGGGAAGGAATTGGCAAGCCTGAGCAAAATATTGTCGGAAGAATTGCACTTGCTTCTGGTACTATTTCACGACTGGACGTGAATCCTGGTGGACAAATGATGAGATGTGAGAAAATAACATTCGACACCACTGCTCATTGAGCCCCTTCCAAGTTTAGTGCCGAAAGACTTGCTGTCTCCACTGGTAGTATCACACCTCAGCAACACTGTGATGATTGTCAACTCCTTGAAGAAAAACCGACTGCTTCTGCCTTCATTTGATGCCTATGAACTACTCGAATGCCAGTTCTACCGCACTAACAAACGGCCATATTCTCTTCCCCGCGCTTGGTTTTCTTGCGTCCATTTTTACCAGTGGATGTCGAAGAGCAATCAGTCGAGGTGAGGCGATCGCGTGACTTTCACATAGCGACGCTAAACAATCCAACGTGTTGACGCCATTGTAAGGTCAACACAATTTCGCTTCCATGGCAGCAGTATTCATCATTACACAGTCAACAACCCTATCACCTTTCAAGCATGGCGCGTTTCTGTGGTTTTTTTACTTCACTATCCCAAATCCTATTCCCATGTTACTGGTGGTGACCTACTTTCGTTACATCAGCACTTAAAATGCGGTCCAATCAGAAGTTGAGCCGCATGTTGTTTTCTCAAGCCGCATCGCTCGTCAACCAAAGTCCGTTCCCAGCTGCTAAGTAACTCAGGGAGCAAATAAGTTCATTTGACAAGTTACACTTCATCTAATCGATCTTTTCTCTAACAGATCATCAAGTACGATCTGTTGCCTTATTTCTACCAATTATACAGCTCCACACCGTAGACACAACTATATTTCTGCGAAGTTTGTCACGTTTCGCATTGTGCAGTCAGTGATTCGTGATCCACGATGCATAGATCCCATCAGTACATAAAATGAGTACGGCTGAATTCATTAGTACGTAATACGACTGCTGCGTATGCATGATGGACCCGCATTGGCGAATGTACTGTGTCGAATGCCCTGTAGTTGGACGACTCAGTTCAAAGGAGCTGTCAATTTGCCCATCGCGACCCATGGTTCAAGAACATCAGCACTTTTCACAAACGTTAATTTCTTTGTATTTACTAACCCAAATATAGTCTCCTTATTGTGACATATTTTCCTTCTCCTTCGAACCTAATTTAGTGGCTTTTAAAAAGAACTAGAATGGGTTTGTTTGGTGGTTTATGAACTATGATTGTTAGGAAAAGGATTCAAAGGGCACACATACTATGCTTGGAAAGGCGAGAGGCAGATATGTTGTAGGCACCGCCGTAAAGGTATCTATGAGACAGCAGAATGGCAAATAGCGGGTAGCATCAGCAATTCACATGAAATGTGGCAGGGGCGACCTCATGTGAAACACGCGATGCAGCAGCAACATGCCATCCACCTGTTATCGAATTCTCGACCCTCGCACATCATCGATTCTATCGCACCAAAACAATTTTCTGTCTAAGGCCATATCCAATCGTTTGGATTGGTTTCCGCTTGGAAACAATGAACGCTGGGCAATGTGGTGTGGAAATTGTATTTGAGGGTTTGCACAACAATAAAACGAAGTCAGGTTCTCTAATCATGCAACTGGCGCACAAAATATTGAAGGAAAATTAGTTTTATTTTAGGCAAGGCACCTTAGCAAAACAGCAGTCGTCCTTATTGCTACTGCAACATCGCTACGCCTTAATGCCATAGTTAATGCTTTGCGACTGCAATTTTATGGTCATTTCAAGGCTCAGAATGTGGGCAGGTCTAGTATTGGTCACTTTAAGCCAATTGCCTTCCCATTATGGGAGTAGGGCATCCGAAATTGGTCAGTTAGGTTAATGGCATTAACAGGTATGGCAGTTCTTCGCTTGCAGATGACAATTCTAATCTATGGGCTCAAAGAAATGCAAAGTCGTTAGCCTATAAATGCCTTCCGTAAAAAGACTTTGACTTGGTTTTGTAGTTTGTGACAATCTCGTGCATCCACTTTTCCGTTAAGCGCATCACTACATGGACCTATTTTACACACGAACTCACCACTGCAAAAAGCTTTCTAAAAGACTTGATGATTCAAACATGTGGTAGCTTAATGTGGTGGGATTCTTGGCACTAGCTACTGATAAAATATGCAAATACGTGTTCCTAAATAAAGTTGGGTCCAAGAGGAAAAAATACCGTAAATAATGCGATGGACGTCTTTTGGGGCGAGCAGATGTGGTGCTTGTGCATTAAAGAATTTACCGCAAGCAGTCCACTTGCTCCGAAAAGAGGAAGGATGAAAGGAGGCTGAAGGCCATAATGAAGAAGGTTGGCGTCCTGATACCTCACACAACTGCCTGCCTACACGGTCAAGGTTGTTCTCGACTCTAGACTGAAGGTCACCACATTGGTAAGTTGGAACGGCAAGATAAGCCAAAGGAAGGCAGTTGTTGCTGATGATGAAGAATCATTGTGATGCAGCAGCCATCTTCGACCAACTCACGCGAACCGCACTGAGTGGACTACTTTGAATACAACCATGCGCCACTCTGACAACAAGGCTACATGACAGAACTACAGACAGTGGCACAGGAGGTTAAGGCTGCTCTGATGGGGCTAAGATGCACCAACGTTAGTACAGTTTACGATTGGCTCTTTGCAATTACCGAGAGAACCTTTTGCAAAGTCTTCTCATTCCAATTGGAGAGAATCTTAAGAACGTATAATGGTTTCTTCATGATCGCTGCGACTTAAAGGCTTTGTAGCCTTCATCATTCACCTCTCTAACTGGATAACCACTTAGGAAGGAGGACCATCCCCTGGTAGTTTTGCTCGATGAAGCCCTTACGAGCTGTGCACCACTTCTTCTTCAATGCCAACGATGCACGAAGAAGCTAGAATGGCAATGCGGTTCATGAATCAGCTCATTTGCACTAGAAATGACGTTGCAAGGCATTCAATAACTAGTCACTTCTAGATCTCAGCACCCTTTTTTATGACAATATCAACTCCTTGCTGAAAAATCAATTGCTTCTGCTTTCATTTGATGCCAATGCCCAGCGTCTATGGCCGTTCTCTCCGCAGTGTTTGCTTTGTTTGTAGCCTTCTTTACCACTGGACGTCGAAGGACGATCAGTCGAGGTAAGGCGATCGCGTAACTTTCACACTTAACGACACGCAACGACCCAATTTGTCAACGCCACTGTGAGGTCAACCTAACTCCTCTTTCGCCTTTCCTTCCTCCCCTTTTGGGGCCGCAGCATTTAAGCCTCGTCACTCCTGCCACACAGTCAACCTACCTCACCACTTTTTTAGCATGGTGGGTTCCAGTTGCCTCTATTTGCATCTTACCCTTCCTACATCTTTACTTATGTTTACTTCTCTCACTTATGTCCTTGCTTTTCTCATTCACTATCTCAATTTTGACATCCCATTCCCACTTCACATACAATGGCGTATTTTGGTTTTGCTTCCCAAACAAGTTTGATTCTCTAACCTTCTGCCTGGGTTGGCATTCAGAATAAGCAGATTTCTTAATGAGGAGGACTCGGTGAATGCCTGCAACAGCATTCCTAGCTGGTGATGGAGTCGGTCAACTCGACGATCATCACAAGCATTGCTTTGACACATCGGATCTTGGAAGTGGCTTCGTAAACAACCATGTCGCGTGTTATTCTCTCACACCTCAATTGTCTACCGAGATCCACTTCCAGCTGCAGAATATCGCGTTAAGCAAGCTGAATCCTTCAGGCAATTCTTAACTCACACTAGGCAATTCTTGTCCCTATGGACCATCAACTACGGTCTCATGATTCATTCCAACCTACACTTCATCTTCACACTGCATAAACAACTACATATCTGTCACATCACGCGCTTTACGTTGACAAATCCCTGGAAAGTGCTCCACATCGTATAGATCACATCAATATCTCTTGTAAAGACGGTAAACTGCAGGTCGTAGTGAACAAGTTGTAACGCTTTAGCAGGTATGTGGTTGTCAATGCAGCATGGAGATAGGAAGTAGGTCAGAATAAATCACAAGGCCGTAAGTTGATAATCCGTGAGGGGAAGATTAGACCAGCCCGGATTTGTAATTGGCTAGAGGATTCCGCTTGATTTATGCAATATTTCACAAGTGGAAGTGAACTTTAGTGGACATCTGATAAAATAGGTGAAAATAACATGCAGCACAACTGCTTATTGAGCCACCTTCAAGTGTTGATGTGCCTAAGCAGCACTTGTGAGGACTGTCAAGTTGAGAAAAATCCATTGTTAGTCAGGAAGAGTGTCGCAGGCCTCCATTAAGTTCTCCACATTAAGGCATTCGCATATTCTAAGTACCACTTTAGGTGGAAGGTCTGTAATTCGAATTCGTTTTTAAAGTGAAACAAATTTTCACCATTGTCAATGACATGGAAATGAGATGAAACAAGCAGAAGAATGAATGTGGGGTGGTAAATGGAAGGAAGGAAGGAAGGAAGGGAAAACGGTAAGGGGGAAATAGAGACTACTGGAACTTACCATGCTGGACGGGTGATGGGTGGATTGATTGTGTGAAAGAAGTGACGCATTTTAAATGCTGCGGCCTCGGAAGGGAAGAGAGGAAATGAGGGAGGGAATTGCCTGCAGCATAGAGATAATAGCCACTGCGGTCCATCGCAGCACACAGGCGACGAAGGCGCAACCAGCCAATGACAGCTCACTTAGTTGGATGTTTCTGTTCCGTGTGGAATAACACCATATTCAGGCGGTCGAGTGCACATCCGCAGAAAACGCAGCGACAGTCTGCCCTGTCCTTTTCTTCGGCATGGGCAGTTGAGAAGACTCTGGGCTCCCAGAACTCCTTAAGTTTTCCTAAAATTTCGGCCATGATGCCAATGGTACAACTCGGGCAGGTCAGTGCTTCTGATTGGTTTCTAAAGAGGAACCAAATTATGCCACTGTTAGTGACATGGAAATGGGATGAGAAAATGCGATGCAGAACGAGACATGCAAGGACGTAAATGGGACGTGATAAAGATAACGAAGAGAGGTAAGACGCAAATGGAGGCTACTGGAACCCACCATGCTGGAAAGGGGATATCGTGTACATTGAATGTGTAACAGAGGTGACGAAGTTTAAATGCTGCGGTCTCGGAAAGGAGGAAGAAAGGAAGGATGGAGAGCGAGGAAGTGGATTAATCTTACAATGGCGTTTCGTGTCGCCTGGTGTGATTGTGACGCGATCGTCTCACCTCGACCGATTGGCCTTGGTTGTCCAATTGTAAAGAAGGATGAAAACAAAGCAGGTGCCGTGGAGACAACATGAACTTTTTCAATGGCATAATGCTGCCAAGAAAGACAGCAGGTCTTCTAACACCGAAAGCAGACGTCAACAGTAAAGCATGCACTGTAGCCTTCCTCTTAACTACAGCAGTCAAGTAGGCTGTAGGTATGAGCTTCCAGTCATGAAGCTAAAACTGGGACACGAATCGCCACCGACAATGCTTCTGACCGGATCAATTGACGTATAAGCGATTGTCGCTCCGCTGTATAACTCCCTCACTCTTTCACACGTTGATCCCATTGCCCCACTGTTCACGGATTCTCAAAGCCAGCTGAATTGAGTTCGCATGTGACGCCATTAAGAAAAAGTGAGAAACTCACGTCTTGTCGAGCAAGCTACCCAATAGTCATGGTTTAGTCAAGACACCTCAGAGACGCCTTTTCTGCAGAGTGAACCACGTCGGTGAAAGGCGTTCGGTTAGTGTACGTGTTGACCAAGTTTCTTACAAAGTTTCAAAGACGTTCCATAAAGGACTTGCATTTCCTTAGTCTACGGGGTAAATTTTCATCTTAAAGGGTCACAGTAAATCTCTTTCAGACCACTCGTCAATTGCTATTACTTGATTTCATGCTGTCGTCGGCTTTGGCAGGACACTCGAATGTGCTAATCAGTTAGAGTTAGGCGTCAATCCAATTTTGCGCTAATTGGTTTCACTAAACGCATTTATGCATTGCAATCATTTTCCTTCTTCTAATGCTAAATTTGTTAACCGGAAACAAGAACTCAGAGGGCACTTTGAGAAGCTGACGCTGAATTCTCTCGAATCGCAAAAAGACAAGCAAGGTGTACAGTCGATCAAGCTCTCGTCTCTCCCTCCTTGATCTCCAGTTCCTTAAAACGAAGGGAGTGATGACGTGTAGGTGGCAATCGTCATCAGTAGTACAACAAACGAAGTATAGCGATGAGAGCTACGCTCGTTTAAGTGGGTCTGCTTCTCTCTCTTAGAGGCAAATAGATGCGATTCGGTATGAGCAAGCACGTTTATTAAGCGTTTTTTCGCCAAATAGCAGGATTCAGCCAACTACATCTAGTTCAAGCACACCGACGTACCAAAGCAGCATGGCATCTGTCAACATTAGCACGTAGCAATAAAGTGACAGCTTGTTACTTAAGTAATCATGCAGAAAAGAGTCAGGTTTGAATGCCTGACTATTCCACCAACCAGCCAACTACCCATCCAGCTGACAAAAAGCCTTAACGAGTCCTAATACTTCGCACAGTAAGTTGCGAGCAAAGTGCTAGGAAAGTATGCAAGCACATATACAGGACTGGTAGAGACTGTTATTAGTTGGTGGGCTGATTAGTCCTTCTATGGCTAAGGCGACACCTCTTCAAATTCCAATCTAGCTAGCTGACTTACTGGTAGGTTGGTGATGGCTCAATGAACCCATCGGAAAGTTGAATTAAGCAGGTGGTGAGCTCTAAATGAGTGAGTGTGCTGAGTGGCTGAATAACCCAGAGCCACAGTCACCTCGTTGTGGGCAGAGCCAACCAATCGGACTGCTGGTCTGTCTAATCATCCCACAGAACATAAACTCGATGGCATAGCCGAGTGATGAGAGTTGTATTGGAATCGAGTACGCTTCTCCCTCGAAGGCAGATGCCGACAATTTCATGACGCAAAACGTGTTTCACCGAATGCTTCGTGCGCCTAAACACTGACCCGACTTTCCAGCTCCAGCTTTCCAGAGCGTTAAGCCAGCCACATCGCAATTTTTACAATTCAGTGACAGTGCCATTGCCGAGCAGAGAATTGCCTTGCGCACCATGTTATTACTTACGTGGGCTGGATGGCTGTAATGCAGTCAACTTGGGCTTGGCGGGTTCAACTCCATCTTCAGCATTAGCGCACACTGACAAGCGCTTACCTATGCACAGCACAGCCTTTTAAAGGTGTTTGGAGTCGATTTGGACCATCTGCCGATAAGTTGTTGGGGGTGCCACTTCAGCTATTTATTCATGCTTTCCCTCTTATCCATCAAACACAGGCAATTTCCTATCAGTACTGACTGTTTTACGAGCAGCTCTAAGGATATAAGTTGACCTCCTTTATTGGTTTTAAGCCTCCAAGTGTGAGAAAGTGATACCTTTTTGCAAGAGTCCTGTTACTTCGTCACCTGGTTACTATTCCCACCATCTACCATCATTGATCACCATCAGTGCGCATTGCCTTTAGTTGTCCATCAGACTAATACATTCGAACAGTTTTGCTCACCTTCCACTGCCAGCAACATGATGAACATTATATAGCAGAGAGGGTCTACGAGTTTAATCCAACCCAAAACAATGCTATTGTTCTAGCATCTCCCAGTGCAATGGAAGTCATGCGTTATGATGACATACCCTGATAAAGCCACTTTGGACGGTCACGAGCAACTGTGGTGTAAGGACGGCCTCCAGACAGAGCGCGACTGCTCCTTTGTGTGCAATCACTGTATGTAATAGCAATAGTTTGTCAACGCATTCACGAAGATGTACAATAAGTTTAGCGCTTGTCCCTTCCTCCTTAGCCTTCGTTCTCATGCAATGAGAAGAGTGAGATCAGGAAGCCTTATTCACCCTCTGACTGTCCTTCAAGACCTCAGCGATTGTAGGCTCTTCGCTTATTCATTATTCCTCAAATCCAGAGGAAGTGGGAAGAAGTGCACGATGTAACAAAAATTCTTTAAATCATGCGATCATACTATAGGGTAAGGAGAAAAGGAATTGTGAAGAACGGACAAAGGAGGCCACTGGCTCTTAGTTGCATAAAACTGACTTATATAAACTAAGGACTTCAGGTTTTGGCCCTTCGTTACATCACTTTCCTCACACAATCCATTAACATGCAGGCAGTCTTGTCTTGCATTCCCTCAAAACAAGCAGAGAAAGAGCAGGCACCGAAAAATTTATGTTGGTGATTGGATTAACGAGAAAGATTGATGAAGTTTGTGCTGGTCTAGAGGGTACTTTTCCCCTTCGAAGGCACACGGCGACGATTCCGTGACAAGAAGCGTGTTCGTCGAATGCTTTCTTTTGAATAGTGAGAAAGAAACTCACTCAAGCACACCCGTATCAGGCGTGTCAACGCGACAAAACCGCTTCAGAATGATGCAGTAGTGAATCTGGCAGCTCAAATAAGTTCAGTTACGTGTGTGCCTGTGTCTCTGCCTACTCGTAGCAGGACCAGTTCTTCCCCCAGCATGCATAATCCTCATTATTCCACCTCATTACCTACGTCCCCAGTGATGGGGAATGACACCCACTTGCATTCACTCCACTCATCCGAGCTAAAAAAGGCCAAATGAGGAAAGGTGAACACCCAGTCTATTAAAAACCTTTGCGAATGTGCCGACATACCACTGTTGACATTGCAGCAGCTTCAATCCTCATAAAAGCCACCTCTCAGCCAAAGCGGATCGAAATCATTTAAAAGTGAAGTCTGCAATCATGGTGTGCCTCTTTCCTTTTTGGCACCAAATGGTGGCCTCATCACTAAGCAAGTGATGTCTGCACAGCTTGCCTACTTGGGATGGTTGTTCCATCTTAATTCATTTCAGATTGCAAACTTGACCGTTGGCAGGACTTCCCTTCTAGAGTGATGATGAAAGGGCTATGTACCAGAGAAGCTTTTTCGCCGCCTAATGAGGTCCACTAAATCCATCGGAATACCATTTATAAAATACAGCAAGTGTTGAACCAGTCAGTCAGTCAGTCAGTCAGTCAGTCAGTCAGTCAGTCAGTCAGTCAGTCAGTCAGTCAGTCAGTCAGTCAGTCAGTCAGTCAGTCAGTCAGT
>JADWOT020001571.1:106031-168870 GCA_036345935.2 Taenia hydatigena | reverse complement strand
GTTATTTTGTGTGCCTATTTATGAAACCGCAGCGATACTTTCGTGCACGGAATGGATTAATTTATTCTTTCTAATTCAGGAATACGGTGTTTGTCGATGCGTTTGCATTTTCACGAATTGACTGAACCTTCTGAGGCTGCTCTCATAACGTTTCTTTACAAAGACCATTCTCCTTATTTTGTAGCACATGCGGGCGTGGCATGTGTTTCATGCCACCAAATCACGGCTAGCAGGAATGCCTTTTGGATTCGAAACAATAAAGTTGATGAAGGACACTTGCATGTTGTGGTTCTTGTGGCGCAGGGACTGATTGTTTAGAACAACTAACTGTAGTTAGCGTGGTTATCTAGGTGAAGCAGGCATTGCTGTTGGTTGTGGTGATGAACATTTCTGTCAAACAGGCGAAGCCTAGTTTGTCTAGACATTGCTTCTGGCGGCAGGGATTCACTGCAACTTGGGTGATGTTTGCTGGTTTACTTTGCGATGTGGGCTCATGACTATGAGTGCTTCGTGGAGTGTGTGCAAACACATGGTGTAGAAGTTGATTTGTAGGGAAGCTTTGAGTCCAGTCCTGTCTTGTGTAAAGAAAGTGGCTATCTGCACAAAAAGTCCCATGCTTTTGTGGCACCCAGCTTTTATCACCCTGTCTACGTTATACCTTTTTCCACTTGAGTGGATTTGTCAATTTCTTGATGAAGAGCGGGTGGGAATGGTTGTTGTGATGGCCGAACCGGAGGCACCAAGGAGGGTGCCACTTTTGACAGACACTTGTATGGCAACTGTCAAAGCGCTAACTCCATTCGAATGCCATCCCATACCAGAGTCTTCCATCACAAGGGCAAGTGAGGCACTCTTATCTCCTGACCCGCACAGTAGCATGCATTTGAAGTCCTGACTTGGCTGGAGCTGAAGATTTGCCACGGAACAAAACATTTTTAGCTTCTACACTTTCAACATCCGCTTGATTCGGGAGTAAGTTTTCAATGGTAGCAAATTTAGATGACAAACAACAATTCCCTTTTTCGTTTATTTGAAGCAATGTGGGCTTATTGCTTCGTTTACAAAATGGAATGCGCTTTGCTGTGCTTAGCAGAAAAGACTGAAATTTTGGCTAATCGTAAATGGAGCTATCTAAAGTGGTGGGTACATGGAAGGTTCATCAACTCAGTTAGCTTTATTCTGATATCAGTCACACCTACTGTACAAGGCAGTTTATAATCCCTCTCCAGTAGAGTTTAACCCTCAAATCGAAAGTAAGTTTGAGGTACAAGGCGCGTTTCCCTTATACTTCTATATTTATGTCTGAGATGCGGCCACACTTGGAGTCCTATAGAGTGTTACCTTCGGGCGATCCACAACGTCATTTGTGAGCAGCACCGCATCAATCTGTCCAAAATTGATTTGCACGTACATTTATCCTGATCACATTATAGAAGGAAAATCAACGGCTATTCACATTAAAATAATTCATCATGTTGCCCATTACGAGATTCCTGACTCTACTCAAAGAATTCATAATGGGGACCACCAACTTGGGTGCAGACCAAGCAGGTAAGGTCCGCGGTGACGTCGGTGGACTCATGATCCAGCCTTTAGCCAATTCTTCCGCCAAATGGTACACTCCCACCTGTGATTTCCCATGCCCCTGCCCGATTACCAACTTTCCCTTAACAATAGCATTGACACCCACGGACGCTCAAACTTAGTGCACAACAATATTTTTAGTTCCTAGTCATGCTAAATTGCCCGGACAGATCCTCGTTTCAAAGCGTTGATCAATTGAGAAATGGGCATGCAAATTGTAATTGGAGGTTTCCACGGTATTCGAGCGATATCTTATTTTTTAAGCTAAAAATGCTATCAGTGGTCAAAGGAACACCACTCCTTGTGGGACAGTTTGTTCCTTTTAATCGTGATGGCATGTCCATGTATAGGCTGATAAAAGAGGCGGACACTAGCTGAGGCCATTCTAAACTGGTTCTCTTCCCCCTATGACCTTAAATAGAATGGTCATGCTAGTCACATCTCTAAATTCTGGGCCAAAGCTGCGTTTTGCAAATGGTTCGACAAAAGCTTCAGATCGGCGATATGCTTGTAAACATTTTTACTGAATGCGAGAGTGTGGAGATGATCGCTGATTTAAATAATTTAGTTTGGCTCATCTAGTCACTGCCATGGCAGGTCCAACCACAGTGATGGTTCAGAGACATCGTTACACCAGCTACGAATGAACACGCATGCATTAAACAGAAGCGGTTTGCGACGCAATGCTTGTAATGCTTATTCCATTGTGCTAATGCTCTTTCGCGTGCTTTGCATACAGCGGTCCTAATGCATAAGTTGAAGTAAATATTTGCTAAAACAGGCGGTGAAGCAAGGAACAGTAAGGAATTCGCGCATAGAAGACGTTGCAGCAACCAAATCTTTGACCCATTTCATGTAAGTATGGGTGTGGTTGAAAATGGGGTTGTCGTAGCTCATAGGCAGAAGTGATTACTGATCCTTCTTCCTTGAGAAGCTAAACATCTTAAAATGCAAGTTGGTATCAGAGCTGCTGGTCTTCTCTGCCAAACATGTGGGCAGAATTCCTGTCTAGGCTAATCACAACTACATTTAACTACAACCAATCCTTTCTCATGTGGTCCAAGCAAACAAGAGGTGTAGAGTTTTAGCGCTCACTTCTGCACCCCATGCACCTAAGGTCTATCAAGGATAACATTTGCATTCTGTTTAGCGAGTAGCTCAAATTATTTTAATTTTGAATGGCTGCTTTAATTTTGCAGCTGGATGCGATTAACGCGACCTACTGACACATTAGCTGTTGACCAACACGCAGTACACGCACACACAATTCTGACGTGCTAATTCCATCCAATTCAACGGCTGTGATAACAGAAGGGAGTTGAATGGGCCTCAAACCCTGTTCGACGTAACGTGCCATTGTCGTGGTTCCCACGCCTCCACCGCATTATAGATATTTGTCCCCAAAACACCAAGACATTTTGTTAGTCCAAAGCCATGCTTATTCGTTTGGGTGAATTATCGCTTCTAACAATTGACAATGAGTAAGGCTTTACATAATTTGAAATTTGAGGGTTGGCACAGCATTAGAGTGGCATCCAATTGTCAGGTAGGATAAATAGCACATGAAGTGATGAGGAGGCTTGTGATGCCATCAGTGCTTGCAGCAATATCAGTCGCATTTGAAGAGAGGCTACATTTATAAAACAGAAGTCGTCATAGTTACTACTGCGGTGTCCCTACGTCTTTGTGAAATCGATCGGATTCGGTGAATGTAATGTCATGTCCATAGTTGGGCAGTGATGTTTGGCGGAGAGTAGTTGAGGTCTAACAAAAGTTGCTGCCCTACCACCATGCCTTTGGACATCCCATATGGGCTGAGCAGGCTAGTCACATCAAATTGTGCAGTAGACCTTCGCTCACAGATGCCAATCATAATCTGTGGGCTCAAAGAAACGCTAAGCTGACAACTTATAAGTGTGCGTCATAAAAGATACTAACTTAATGTTCTTGATTTTGACAAAGCTCAGGTATTCATTTTTCCATTGCGCGTTTTGCAACATAAACTTCTGTCAAACATCGGGCACACAATCTCCAAAAAACAAATAAGCGATCTTCATTGCCAGACACGTAGTAGCTCAATGCGGTGGAATCCTTAGCATTGATCGACTCGTGGTGCAAATGCCTAATGGAACAGAGAACTGAAGTCTGGCATCACCGAGGGATGTGCGCACCGATGCCTAGCGTGACGGGAACGACAAGCACCAAAGAACACGACCTTTGTGAGAGGGATTAGACTGCTCCCATCACAATGCCTACATATTGTGCCTTCGCCTGTCGCCTAAATTTAATCACGCCTTCAACGTGTGACTTAAATACGTGGACTGCGCGATATCTAATTGTTATGCAACGCTTTCTCGTTGTAAAATGCCACAAATGGGGACAGCCGTGGCTTCTGATCACCAACTCCCGGTGATCATTTTTCTCCAAACACCTGTTTTGATATTTCTTGAATAAAGAAATTGAGGCATGAAGAGAACTGCTGCTTTAAATGCTTTAATTTAGTCGGCCTACCCAATGTCCTGGCAGGCCTAAACGCAGTGACGATTCAAAGACATCGTTGTGCCATTATGATAGGGAGAGTTGTTACTGATTTTCCGCCTGTTCTGCGTACAGTCGTCATGATGCATACGTTGAAGCGAATACTTCGGAATGCATCGCACTGGTCGAAACTGTCGTATTCGCTAATACTACTTGCTGCCTGCCATCTAGCCACTTTATTCACAACTAGTCTACACTGAATGTTTTACAAGCCGCCACATTAGCGAGAAAAGGAAAGAACGTTGCGCCAAAGAAGAGGAATAGATTTGACCTGGTAATTACAGAAGAAAATAGCGTCTGTAGAAAGAAGCGGTGGTGCTCCTGAACTGTAGGTCGTAGGGAGCGGATCGCAACAATTCCTTCAAATTGATGTATCCAGGTGCACGCTCCTCGACACACAATGCAGTCGCCAATCCACTGGCGTAGCGACCAGCGGACCATCATCAGATGTATCAAAACTCGCGATAGTTTTGACAAACACTTTCTAATCATCTGTCTTTTGATCCAAATTGCTTGGCAGGATGGTGATAACTACAATCTGATGTGGTGTAATGACGTGCAGAAACCTCAGCAGAACATCCTTGGAAGTAAATCCCGGGTCCGTGAGGGAAAGAATTGATTACTGTGGGCTAAAAATTGTGCGGGGAATTACGCTTGCTTCATGCAGTGTCATACAATTCGAAGTGGATTTTGGATGGCAAGAGATAAAGCGCCAGCGAACAGCATTCTGCTCGAGTACCTGTTGAGTTATTTCCAAGATTGAATGTACCGAATCGATGCTTGTGAGCATTGCCGTGTTGACAGAATCCATCTCCAGCCAGGAATGCTGCTTCAGGTGTTCACCAAGTTCCCCTAATCAAAGATGTTGCATATGCTAATTGCCACGTGGGGCAGAAGGTCAGTGATTCTGATTTGTTTTAAAGAGAAAACTAATTATGCTAACGCCATTGATATAGGGATGAAATAAGAAATGTGATGTAGAATGAGACATGCAAGGACATGAATGAGAGGTGGAAAAGCTGATAGTGTAGTGTAGAAGTTAAAATACCGCGGGCTCGGAAAGAGGGTAGAAGGGAATGCATCCATTCGCGCTGTTTTGTGCGAAGGTCACGCAATCGCCTCACCTCAACCGCCAGCATACCCGGATGGCGATGGATTCTGTCAACTCAACGATTCTCGCAAACATTGCTTCAGAACATCGAATCTTGAAAACGGCTCAACATGCACTTATGCCAAATGACAGCTATCCCTCAGCTATAAGAAGGCGTTAGGTGCGAATGGTGGGACCTCATCCAGCTCATTTTGGTAGGCTATCGTCATGGTCACACTGCTTTTCTGTAAGAGGTTTGAATGTAGTAAATGGGCAGAAGAGAGGCAGAATACATTGCCGTTTTGAAGTCACTACGAATCCCATCCACTGTCTTCTAGACTTTGTGGCGCAGTAGCCACTCTCTGCTGCCATATGCAAACCGCACTGATTAGGCTGGCTACTAAGCATTTTATGCAACACCCTAATGACATTCAGGCTTGCGATGGGAGTGATCTTAAGCACAACACTGATTTGGAATGCAGGTTCAAACTAAGCTGAAGTTGTGCAAGAATCAGCAGTATTTTGGGAATGTTTTAGCAGGAGAATTTGGCAACAATTTATCACGCCTAGCTATTTGATTGATTCCACTCAAATGCACACCCGCACAGAGATAGGTAGGTGGCTTGTCCCTCTACTGCCAGCACTCCATTTGCATGTTCGCTTGCTTGTCATCTCCATGCAAGTACCGAAAGTAGCTCCGTAACAAACTTTCGCAATGTTTACTGGTCACCGTAGCCATCCTGCAAATTAAAATTTCTCATCCAAGGCAAAACATTCTTGCTTATTTTCTCGCCAATACATCACTTGAGAAAAGTGTTCACGGCAACTACGCCTGACTGAATGCTGTGAGTAGCGGGAGACAGCTTGTTCTGTACAGTTGTAATTAGATTTGCATTTCTCAAACCGCTCATCGCTATCCAAGCCAGAGCGAAGGAATTAGGATTTCCTCTCATTCCTCCCAATGGGACTCGAACAGCGATGTGGTAGAACAGACTACAAATAGGTCTTGTACATTTCACATTCACATGCTTCACTGAGTCGCACTTTACAAACTGATTTTACACTGCGCAACTTCAAACACAATTCTAGTTGCAGACCTAGTGAAGGGTGCTGCACTTTTGTAAATAATAATGACTTGGCGAACTGTTGCAATATCACTCCTGCCACGAAGAAGACGTTTAAATTTGCACAGTAATAGGGCTGGATACAAGGTACGGTGAACTGAAGTGGGTGTCTGGCCTACCTGATCCCATGGAAACTGTGAGAGACGTTCCTTAAATCTTTCTTTTTTTGGTTTGATAGGGCAAGTAGAGGCGAAAATGCAAGTCCACTGAGGGTCGCGAGTCACGGTGAAACAGTAACGCCCATCAGGCGCAAGTGAAGACACTGACCCCTTGCAGAACATGGATTTGGACTTAAACACCAAGATTACAATTTGTTGCAATAAAGTGTTTAGATGGAGGGCAGAGAGGGTCAGATTAGGGATAGACGAACAACAATTGATACTTTATGAGAATGCTGCTTTGAAAGTAATGGTGAAGAAGCACAAGACCAAGCTTTGCCCTTTGTTTATTGTCAAGCAATGTAATCTTACTGTTTGCCTACGGACACGCTACATTCTGCTGCCGTCAAATCGTCAATTGGCGATTTCTAAAATAAAATACTGGACCCATCAGGAACACGTAGCAGCCGCACTTTGGTGCTTATCGCAACAAATGGTAGTGCAATCAGTCTTTCCACTTGTCCTCACACATGCAGGTCGTTGATGCTCGTCCAAATAAACTAGCCTTCTCCTGACGACGACGACAAAGCGAAGCTACCGCAAGTTATCCCTTCTGCGGCGGAGTACAATAAACTCAATAGGTTGAAGGCAGATAGATGCGTTTTTGCTTTTGTTTCTTCTCCAAGGACCACACAAGCGCCGCAATGCTATCACGACAAATTATTAGTGGTCTTTTAAAAGGAATCCAAACACGTCTCTGCTCCCTCCTCGACTGTTCCGGCATTGCGCTCTCTTAACTCTCCTTCATTGAAGTCCGTCAATTTCTAGGTGACAGAGATTATCACCTGCAGCTAACAAATAGTTATGTACATTTATCCAACCATTAGCGACTTTTGCTTTTGACTCAGACATCACTTGCAGCGCCTCAGCAGGAGGCTATATTGAGTGAGTCCGTCAAGTCCGCCACTACCGGTGCCATAAAGTCACCGTTTTAAGGGAGAAGAGACTTCATTACCATCAGAACGTCGTTTCCATTTATTTTTGTTCGAATTGTTGCTCTTTTCATTCAATGGGCAAGTAATCAGCAATTTCAACTCCAAGAGGGTGGGAATGAGCCTCTCTCCTATCATTCAACACTATGTTTGTGCTGCTTCTGCTAGAAATGCGGTTGCACTTGTGCAACTCACGGCAGATTGCAGCCCAATTTTTGTAGGGTTTGCGTAAAATCTGCATTGTCATTGCATTAAACCAGAACCAGGTTTCGAATTTGTCATTCACGAACTGTATTCCTTAAACGTCTCTATCAACCGCTAGCTCATCCGAAGGCTAATCCCAACCCCTTAGGGCATTTATGATACAAGAAACTAATTGTTAGCCACAACTAAGTCTGGTGCAACCATCAAAACAAGGAAGTGCTCCGGATTGTAGAAGTTGTAAGTTAGTTGCCGGCCAAGTGTCATTTTGGCCAACACGACTCCGTCTGTAGGCTGGAAGCACTCCAAACCAATCACTAGGTCAAGACACGAAGTGAAGGAGAGGATTCTTGCCTGCCTGTATGTGTGACACGTTTGTTACTAAGGCTCTGCTAGGATTCGTAATTGCGATCCTAGCGGTCGCACATTAAATCGGCATTGGCTGGCTACACTCCAGCTCAAGTTATGGGAGCAGAGGGCTCCTCGATGTCCACCCGAAGGCCATAGTGCAACATAGTGCTTGGAAAGAGCATGCGTGCATAGCGAGCATTAGAGTTGAAAGCGTGATAGTCTGACTCGACAACCAGACCGCAGAGTGAAGATGCTGCACGGTGCCCACGTCGTTGGACAATGCATTGAATCACCATACGAGACGCATTTGTGGGCAGATTGTTACTACGATTCTGTTCATGAAGTGACCGCGGCACTTCTGTGTCGAGGGGTGCAAGGAGGTGGCTCAAGCAAACTATGCGGCCACTAAGAAGCACAGGATTTGTAACGTTGAGTTAGAGCCGAAAAATCAGATCAGTTAACAAGCAGTTTTAATTACATAAGGGCCAGAAATAAAAACAGGGTAAAATCAGACATTTATCAGCACAGTTGGTCACTGGGGTGCAAGCTATGGAAATAAACAGGAAGCAGAAAATAATTGGGATTGAAAAGTCTCCCGAAGAAGAGTACAGTTTCAACTGTGGATGACTGACTAACATCCGGTTAAAGGCTTGTCATTGGTGAAGATTTCGTTGCACTTGTGCACATTGTTTGTTCACATGGTTGCAAGAATAGACCTAGCCCATTATTTCCAGTTTGTAGATGCAAAGGCATGGTGTGCTGGTGCAAATCTGGACCAATGAATGGATGCCTTACGGTCAGACATTCATTCCACCAAATGAAATATCTCGGTTTCAAGGCGGTAAATGCGCCAGCGGAGCAGTGAAGAGCAACAGATGCAGCGGCCGTGGTAACTGCAACGTTGTCTGTCGCGATGGCATTTGCCGCCTGCCTGACAATTGTGGCAAATTCTACCAACCATCAGGGTGGAAAAGGAGTTGTGCTTCGAGTGGACTGTGCAGTGATTTGGGTCCTGAATGGGTCAACGTGGGTGAGGTACGGGGCGATGATGCTCTACTACTGATAAAGTACATGCAAGACAATAATGTTCCCATGCATACGCTACCCAACGGTGAGCAGGAGTATTCGCTTGCGAGGACCAGTGTGTATGACCCTGTGACTGGTTATGTTGAGCACATCATTTATCCTCCTCTCATGCAGTCAAAGTCCCCAGTCCTACTCTATCCCACTTCAGTACAAACTCTTGATCTAGCTTTTCTGCAATCAATGCTGCTTAATATGTCACCAATTGCACCTCTGTCATTTTGCCAACTGCGCTGGATGTTTCGCCTCTCTTTGCTAATGGTATGTTGAACATGGTTCTCCAATACGTACTGAACGATGCGTGGGTCCATGGTCAACATGACATTGACGAAGCGAGGCGAAATATTTGGCAGAGTGGACAAAATGTCATAAATGTAATTGATCGCTATAATTTGAGGAGTATCGTACTTGAGAGTAAAAGGCTCTGACGTTGTCGCGACAGTGGGCTCCGCAGTGGTGGAGGTAGGTGCCGAAGTAGTAGCAACAGTTATTGGCGTCGGAGTAGCAGTGGTAGCAGTAGTAGTGGTGGCGGTGGTAGTCATGGCAGGCTTGGATGTCTTAGCCACAGACCGTTGCTTCGCAGCATCGCACTTCCTGCCAACACACTTCTGGCTGTGCGCATGAGGCATCTCACCACCACCACCATCACCATCACCACCACCCACGTGAGACTCGACACGGAACAAGATGCTATCGATGTTTGGCACTCTGGCGACGATGGATTGAAGAAGTGCAGTATCCATGCTTGCCACCACATCGTGGATGTTGGGCATCCATGCCACCATAGCTTGTAGAGCGTAAGGGTCCATGCTGGCGGCGTAAGCGCCGAATCCCGGCACGTACACCAGAGCAGATTGCAGCAATGCAGGATCCACTGACATGAGGAGTTGACGCAAGTTGGGCATATTGAGCAGCATTGATTGGAGAATAGCTGGATCCACAGTGTGCTCTGAAGTGGGATGGAGTAGGGATGGCGGCTGCGACTGCATGGGAGGAGGATAAATGATGTGCTCAACATAACCAGCCACAGGATCATATGCACTGGTCCTCGCAAGGGAATACTCCTGCCTTGCATAAACTTTATCAGCAGTTGAGCATCATCGGAGGAACATTGAATGTGGACAAAAACTTCATTTAAACCTGCATGATCCATAATATATCTGCAGCATTTATCGCACGTCATGCGTTTACGAACACTGGAAGGTTGGTAAACCCATTGCTGCGCATCGATTCCACAAGTGGATAGCCGTGACGTTCTGCGCTCGATATACCTTCACAAGATTGCCGCTAAAGTTAAGCGATTTAATGGAGATTACTAAAACGTACCATTCCCGTAAGACGCTATTCCGGATTGACCAGGTAGCAGAGGTGTCGGGGTTTAAACACTAACACATAGACGATGATTACATGTCGGAAGTCGTGTTCAGGAACTAACTCTCATCAAACTTAGCTGAGATCACTGACCCTGAGCAGAACATGAACTTGCCCTCGTACTCGGAATTGGATTCGTACTCCAATGCTTCCTTACGCTGCGTGCTTGCAATCAAATTAGGTCAATGTGCTTGTGCTCATAATAACCACGATTACCATAGTTCTTTAGTGAGTCAAACTATTTCGATGGAAGAGGGTGAGGGTGGGATTGAGATGGTCCAAGTGACATTTTGTGCCCTCACGGGAGGGCTTCCTCGCGAGTGTCAGTGTGATAATAAGAAACAGGCTTTATAAATCTGGGATGCGGAAATGTGCCTGATTCGCAAACAAGCCAAGACTTGAATACGCGTTTTTCTCTCTGCTGATGGGTGATTGGAAAAATGCATCGAAACCATCCATATGTGCACGTGCGCCTTCGTTTATGTGCGAAAGGTGAGGAGAACCAAATGTAGTGATGTGGAGTTGTGGCACACCGAGACATTCCATTTGGTGACATGAATGTCTGACCATGAGGCATCAACCCATTAGTCCAGATTCGCACCAGCGCACCATGCCTTTGCACCTACAAATATAGAATAATGAAAAGGACCCCACACTGGACGCCAAATCGGTATGCATCCTCCTCTTGCAACCATGTGCACAAACAATGTGCAACGAGTTCTTCACCAATGAAAAGCGTTTAACCGGATCTTAGTCAGTCATCGACAGTTGAAAATGTACTCTTCTACGAGGGCACTTTTAATCCCAATTAATTCCTACTTCCTGTTTATTTCCATAGCTCACTCCGCGGTGACCAACTGCGCTGATAAATGTCTGATTCCGCCCTATTTCCAATCCTTTATAGCGTCGGTAACGCATATACCATCCCATGGATTGCGTGCCCTCTCGTATACGGAGAGCAGGAAATGCAAAGTAATGGTACGCAGTTCACCCTTTTGGGTACCCAATGTCGATCAGCAATCAAGCAGTAATTCCACTAAACGAGAAGCTTGGTTTCATTTTACTTGAATGTCACCCAAACTTATAAGGCGATTTACCAACAAATTGCCCTAACACAAATGCCAATTTTTGGACATTTTTACCCAGTCGCGCTAAATATTCTGGCTAAACACCTTTAGAGACTTGGAGAGGGTGTTATTACTACTAGCATTAGGAAATCTTTAGAGAATTCGTCTTAATTGATCACGCATCAGTTTTGCCCATCTCCCCTCTATGCCATTGCCCATTTGTTCTCCCGCTCTTGAGCCCGAGGGAGGCGGTATTGCGCCATTCTACTATCGCGCAACTCTCCGTGTAGAGGCTATCAGATCAGCTATTTTATGAGTTAGAAGCTTAGGCAGATTCACATGGGCTACTAGGTTCCCAACAAGAGAAATAAAGAGATTTGAGCAGGACCTCTACAAGATTAAGTTGGTAAGTTATATTTTGCATTTACTTCTACCGGTGCTAAAAGAGTGTTTCTTCTGTAAAGCCATCGACTAAATTGGTAGCAGGACAAAGTGCTACGTCTGTTGCCCTCAACAGCTCCATCGTTATGAGGGGACGGGTCCAACCCACTACCATTGCCGTCAAAGTACCAAATTATTGTGATTAACGCAGCTGTCATGATCGCAAACATTGACGGAACTAGATCGTAAGTACGCAGAGGAGGAAGGCATTAGTGTGCAAGTCCAAGTTCAGGTGAGGACACAAGTTCATGTTCCACTCAGCCGAATGTGACCAGCGTTAGTGTTTGCCTGTGACTCTCAACATTTAGCCTTCTGAATGGTTATCAGTAGATTTGTACTTCACAGCTCTGCTCGTCGCAATGTAATCCACAGAGGGTGAGATGGAGATCGCCTCTCACTTCGCTGAAAGAGGTTCGAATGGCTATCTGGCATGGCAGAACATAAATAGCTCTTTAAATTTCACCTTTATATGCTTCAGTTATTTGCACTTTAATGACAGATCTTATGCTGTGCAACTGTAAACGCAATCTCAGATGCAGATCTACTGAGCAGTGCTGTGTTTCCTGTATATACTATCGGCGTAGATAATTTTTGCAATCTTACTGCTGCCATTGAGAATGCGTTTAAATTTGCACAGTAGTTGAGCTGTGTGTGAGGTATAGTGAAGTGAGGTAGGTGCCTGACCTACCTGGCCGTCAGTGGAGCCCCTAATGGGGATGCGAGGTGCGTTCTACAACTTCCCCCCTCTCCTGATTCATTGGGGCAAATGAAAATACTGATCCTGTGTAGAACATGGATTTAGACTTGGTCATCAATGCTTAACTCTGCTGCTAACCTGTAATTTGCCTCTGTCAATATTTCTATTAATTGTAACAACGAATAAGATTGTATTTTGTTGTTTCAAAACGCTTAGCTAGAGGGCAGGGTAGGTCAGGTTAAAGAATGATTAGTGAGGATTGATACCCTCATGCGAAGGCCGCTTCGGAAGCAATGATGAGGAAAGAAGAAACAAGCTCTACCATTCGTTTAATCCTAGGCGATGTAACTCTGCTCTTTGCTCACGGATATGATGTATTCTGCAGTGCTTAAAGCAGAGATTAAACAACACTTTACTCAAGGTGGAAAGTTCGTACCTAAATAAAATTAGGCTACACCTAACGCAACTAGACAGCTTAACATTTGACATGGCTTGTCGGATCACCACCCTTCTGTCATTAGTAACACTGACTCTCACGGACATTTGATTTCAGTACTCGAAAATTAGGTCGCAAATCCATGTCTAATCGTCTAGTTTGGTTTTCGTTCCAAAACACTGAGTAATGAGTAATGTGGTATGGAGATTGTGATTAATGCTAGGCTCACTAGCACAGTGTCGTCAATTCTTCAAACATACCAAATGGCGCATAAAAAGATCAGGAAACTGGTGATGTCCTCTGGGTGCAGGAACATCCGAGTCTTTTGAAGCGAAGCGTCTTCATCATTACGACTGCTCCATTCTCGCGTTATGCCGCACTACGATTGCAATAGAAGCAGCACTAAATGCTGTGGAGCAGAATCGCAAGCAACTCCTCTTTGTTCGTTTTCTTGCTATCGGACTTCACGCACATAATTGGTAGAGTAAACAATTATGCAAACTAGTCGCCACTGCAAGTACGGCCACACTAATCTCGAAAATTTGCAATAATTGTGCTCTGTTAATCGTAAACAAAAGACCGCATTTTTGGTATAGTACAAAGCCCTAGGTCATTTCATTTTAAATGCATTCCTTAGTTTAGAGTTTAACTGCAATCGGAATGGCACAACCGCATATCCAGGCAAGTTAACTCGGTCCTTTTCCACGGCTGAAGACAATGTCTTTGCATACCTCATCCAGTGCTCGTCACGACGTGTCACTGTCGCATTTCTCGCGTCCCCACCGAATTACCATCCGTTTGCCATCAATTGCACCAACACTTATAGGTGTTCCATTCCGGTACATCAAAGTACTTTTGGATCCATATCAAGTCGTTTGAATACTGAGCGCTGGGCAACGGGTGATGAAGCATGGAAAGTACAATTGAAGGTATGCTTTGTATCGGAGTGGCATCTGATTCTCTAACGTAACAAATGGTGCAAGAATCGATGTAAAAACTTGTCATTGCGATGTTAAGGCTGAAGAGTTAGGTAGATACTAACTGAGGCCATCCAAAAGTCGTTCTCTTTCCACTTTGGTGCATGGACATTCCAATTGGGATGGTTAGTTTATTCGCACAGCTTGTGTATTGGGTCCTTGTGTGCAGACGTCGATCCGAATCGGTGTGCTCAAAGAAAGGCAAAGCTGTTAGCACACCAATGACTTTTATTAAAGACTTGAACTTTGTGTTCTTCGTTTTGACATGGCTAAGGCATCTACTGTTCCATTGCGTGTATCATAATATGAGCCTATTTCAAGCACTGAACACACAACCTCAAGCAGGTATGCGATGACCCGATTTTGCAGCTGGCCGAGAGGCTTGTCTAGGTAGACCCAACGACTACCGTGCTGACTTGTGGAAGTGCGGGTTTGCCGTTATAAAGGCATCCACCTCTAACCTGGCATTTCCATGCAGGGTATCAAAGCTTTTAATGAATAGACGCATTTACCGGTATTTAGCTTGAAATAAAATAAAAGGTGTGATTTGTTGCATGGAAAAAAGGTGTCGTCGTCTGCAAGCAGAGAATCACTGCACAGTTTGGTGTTTAGTATGAAGCACCATCGTATCCTCTCTGTTTGTGGCCATTACACTCGCAGATACTGGTATAAATATGCAAAAGACGGCACCACTCAAAAATATCTCAGTGTGCTGGAAATCAGTACCACTGCAAGGCGATTCCCTCGGCGTCCCCTTCGCGTATAGATGGCCACTGATTTGACAACATCCTTGTCGACTTCGAACCTTGTCTGCCACAATTACATGCTGCCTCACGCATTCACGCACTGACGCAATCTCTCATTAATCCAAGTGCATTTTAATTAATTATTCACTGCATTATGAGCTCACCTGACGGTGGTTAAATCCAAGACAAGGCTGCGCGCGATTTGAATGGATGTTGAGTCTCAACAAGCAGTGGTCGCATCCTATACCACAATGCAATGCTTGCAACAAAAGTCTTTACTTACAAAAACACCACGTCGCCATACCAACAACGTGAATAAGTCCTCAAACGTTACTATCCATCCACATTTTGCCCTACAAAGGGACACATGCTGCCTCGGACATGTGTGTACAAAGCCCATGCTTTTTGTTCCAGTTCTTACACCATTTTGACTAAAAGAATTTAGCGTTCGCTCCAAATGACTGCTTTATGTCGATACTTCCAATGGTTTAAACCTATGCGTATTTGAAATTGGGATTAAGAAAGGCAGACCAATCAGGACGATTCACCCTATAAGATTGACCATCACTTCAATATCGGGACGCCTTGTCAACTCGCCCCACGTTGGTAGTGGCCCAGTCTTCCCGTATTTTAGACGGCATCAACTCACTCCCTCTAGCTGCAACTCATGACACAGGAAGAGTAACCATTCGGAGTGCAAAGAGAGATAGAAAGAAATCACTGTTTATTTCACTTGTTTGACCAAGATTCACTTTACTCTAAAGGCAAATGAATGGAATAATTTAGTGGGGAAAGATTGCGAGCTAGGGTTCTAGTGTTGCATACCAGAAGCCTACTCACACGCTTCTCGATAATTTTGTAAAATACAGATTCTTGCAGGTCAAACTTAGTGGCAATACGGCGTTTCACTGCATCTAGGCAATAAGTGTATCAACCCAAGTAGAATTGATTCTAGACTGATTTCATTCTCTTCTCACTCTGTTAAATTGCAAGTTTATCAGTGGAATCGCTAGATGTAGGCATAAAATCGAAATGATTTTGCAGTTGTTGCAACATTAGGAAGGGGCAGCATCGCAGGTAGACATGCGTTGCTAAGGCCCTTATAATACATACATCCCACCATTGACTCCATCCATATCATGCATTAGCACGAGGTCCTCTTCAAGTTATTAAATTTGGCTCGTGCAGAGCCCCTGCTCGCTTGGTCGTAATGAAGCGACTTCTCTGTAGGCACAAGGAAAGGAAGCAGAAAATGCATGAAAAAAAGAAGAACAGAGCCAAGTTGTAGTTACGTAGCAATGGCTCTGTTGACATCAACTGTACCTAATGGATAGTGGTTGACAGTGGGAGATAGTTTTCCGCTTTCTCAGCTCCACTTTGGCTGGCGAAACTCACTTCGTCTTCCCTGCCTTCACTAGTGATTGCCATCTCAAAATGATACGAGACCGTGGTCGTGACACGACGCACGCCCAACTTACATTCTCCATCACCCCGTCACACAACTCTTCTTCTTGACTCAGGGAATTCAATATGGTCTTGATAAAACACGCACTTCTCAGATTTTGTTGCCGAAGTCTGTAGGAAGAATGCTGTCCTTAAGTGACTTCAGTAGTGAGTATTTCTTGTGTCCCTCCGTGCTGAGCATCTGGGTGACTGCTATTGAGTGAGATGCGACAACTCCGACTATCGCATTGCGTAAGCTGGCTTAGACGCGCAGGCAGAGATCATTCTTAGTCCATGCAACTTTTTGAACAGGCACGTCAAATGGTCTAGAGACCAAACAGAACAAACAAATCACACTACTTTTAGAGCTGGTGTGAGAATGTCCCACGATATCCCAAAAATCTACACCAAATGTAGGCGCATTCCGTGATTTTTGAGGGTAGCGAATTCCTGCATGGGATTTCTGGGTTAGAGGTGGGCGCGTTAATCACGGACTTTCTCTGCTGTTGAATGTCTGCACGGTAATCAGTAGGCCTGACTGGATACGCTTCGTGAACGGCTGCTTTCCTTAATCCTTCATCAGATTCTAAGTCCGTTCACTATCACAATGAGCGAATTGGCTGTTAGCGTATAATTCCCTCCCAGTCTGTTTAAGATCAGAACCGTTTCAGAATAGACTCGCAATTTACGCTTCCTCACATTCCGGAAAATGTATCCAGTAAGAAATATGCTCGCAAATATGTAGCGCGTTCCGCAGCCAATTTTGATTTGGTGGAAACTCAGCAATATACCTTTTAGTGGGAAAGAAGCATCACCTGCCAGTGCTCAGAAGTCCACCACTTTGCAATATCACGCGTCTGGCGTTCGGATGCTTGTGACAAGTTGTCAAAGGTTGTAGGCTATGCATTTAGATGGACTCATGTTAGAATGCACCCAATGGAAAGGTGGATGCGTAAGCCTTACCAAAATTGGAAACACTAAGCCAAAGTCTTTTATAAAAGGCATCTATGGGTTGACGACTCCACCTCCATTTGAGCTCACGCAGTAGAATCGCCACCTGCAAGCGGTAGACCACTGCCTCAGTTGACGTGGTCAAAATTACTATCCAATTTGGGAGGTTCAAGCCTCCTAGTAGTGGGCGACCCAGATTGGAATAAGCTCAGCTATTCTCTGCCAATGTTCTCAGTTATCACACGATCATGACATCGCAATCCTCATTTCCCTCATCACTTCGTGCACCATTTGATGAATTTCAAAATATGGCTTCAGTTTAGTGCTGCGCAAACCTTAACTGCATATTACATAGCACGTCACTCATGATTAGTTTCTTAAAACAACAACCTATTCGGACGACTCAACGGAAGCCGCAAAGTATTTTGCTGCACTGAAGTCAAACATTTGTGAGGGTTAGCACTATCGATGATGGAAGGACGACGATCTTGTGAAGGCGTGAGAATCGCAGCAATTGCGCGGTGTGACAAGCAGTGAGGGAGGTCTGCGAAACCTGCAATCATGGAAGAGGACCAGGTTAACGCGTCTGAGAATTTGCATCTGTTCTAGTTAGCTTCTAATAAGGCGCTAAGCCTTGCTGGCTGCTTTCAAATGCCAAAATAAAGAGGCATTTAATGCGCAGTAAATCTAGGCTCCTTATTAAGCAAACAATTGCAGTTCTTTATTGCACTAGAAGCTAACTGCGCAGAAAGAGGTGCAGATTATAATTATTTGTAAATTCTGGCACAATATAGGCCAGAGTTTTCACACGCATTCTGTCTGTTCAATGTAGACAAGGAGCCCGACATCACGAATTCTAATTTGCGCTGTAAGGTAATCAAGGTGTCACCGAAGAGCGTCAGGGATCCACATATGATTCTGCTCCACAACAAGTAAAATTATGAATCGCATCCAACAGCTTCATGCGTTTACTTTATCAACATCTTCATAGAGGCGTCGGTAACTGTTCCGTAACGAAGGCTTGCAGGCAGTTTATGGCCAGTGTCGCTCCAGTTGTCAGCTGTGCCCAGCACACAACGGGACTGAGGCAGCTGCCGAGGCTTGACCTCAATTCCAACCATTCTGTTTGAAATCGTCACAAGTTCTCACATGCCATCAACACATTTGCAATCTGTCACAAATATCTTCTTTGGAGAAGAAGCATTCAGGACTCAAATCGCTGCACATTCCACTCGAAGCACAACTCCTCCTCCTCCACCCTGATGGATGGCATTTGCAGTGCTTGCATGCGCGCCAGTAGTCACGGTTGGCAGCGTAGCAGCCTTGCTTGCCGACGGCGCCACTGTCCATTGCCTCCTGCATGGCCTTCTGCAGAAGGGCGGTGTGTCCACCACCACCACCACCACCATACAACGACGGTAATTGTGGTAATCTTGGGTAACCGAAACCACCAACTGTGAGGTAGACCAGCGCAACTACCACAACAACAGCCAGCCGCATCGCGACGATATGATGCTCCTCAAATATGCCGCGTCCTTTTATACACCCATGCAAAAGGTGACCATTGGTTCCCCATCATGTCACGCCTCACTCACCCCCTCCCTCCCATCCATCCATCCATCCATTTGTCAGTCATGGTGTCCTCACCTTCCGCCTCCTCCCCCCTTTACTGCGAGCGGCCTTACAACGTGACGATTCGCCACGTACTATGAAACACGTGATGTGTCACGCCATTTGGCGTGCAAAGCATGAGAAACACAAAATTGTGGCCATCTCTACTATTCTACTAGAATCGTTGAAATCCCACCATGCACTTACCAAGTGAGCGCATTCATAGCCAACGATTTACTGGGTCCATGCAGACCAACAACCACATTCACCTCATCATGCATACCTTAGTCTAATCCTGCCCCAAGGCTTCAATTGGTAGACTGCCACTGTCATGGGAATGCGGAGATCTGCTTACTATTGAGGCGCTGTGCAATCTCGCAAGCCTCACATGCTATGTCCTTGGCACGAATGCTTTTCCTAATACGCATCTTCGCGATGACGTGAGACGTGCACTTAGTGTCAACTGAGAATGCTCATGCAGTCATCACCGCATCTGTTGGTGATTTCGCCTCATCGGCATTTGGCATTAGGCACGACTGTCGTGGGACCTCCTCATCCACCAATGCAACCGCCTCCCCGTCAGAGGCGTGGGACCAGCAACTCTGCACCAATCATCCCTCTTTTGGTTCATTTCGCTTTATTTGGGATGTTTGGAATGCAGTCTTGTTCCTACTAAACAACACTGTGGGAAGTCAGGAAATGGGCAAGAGAACTAAACGAAGGGTCAAAAGGCGACATGTGCATGCTCAAGTAGCATGAAGCACTGCCACCAAGAGAGATGCTGCGGCGTCGCACTACTCACATTTCAGTCACGTTGGCTCATTGGCTCATACTCACGTGACATGGTGAAGGTGGAATTTGCTCGATCAACACTTGCTGACGATTGTGAAATGAACGTGAGCAATATGAATCCTGAGATATACGGGCGATGAGTCATTCAAAATGCTCCATCTGGTCAGCTGAGTTGGACTTCGTTTGCAAACCAATCCGTGCAGCTGCGGAACCTAGTTTGTGTACGGGGAGAACGGGGTGAGGAGGTGGATTTTTGACGTCAACCACCACTTTGATGTCGGGACGTTTCACGTCTAGATGACAATGTCCTCATCCTTGTTGTTACGCGGACAGACATTCTGCCTCCGTTATTGGAGTAGCGGTTAATAGGGAAAGCAATATGAGCTCCGTTGAAAGAACTAAATCAGGTTGTACCGTGACGACAGCGTTGCACGAAGCTGCATTGTCACAATCGAAGAGCTTGACCATCATGGCAATCCACTTCTTGGCGAAATGAGAGGACGGAAATGGTTGAACCTTTGTTTGGGAATCGCGGTCTGAGTCAGCATCTGACCTGACCGTGGCCATGACTCACCAGCTCAGCTGCGATGTCTTGTTTGAGTTGGGGGACAATGAATTGAAGGCATGCATTGTGATGCCACCCAACACCTCCACACGTATGAGCGTCGGTCTTGGCATTACTCTCCTTCCCACTGCTCTCGCGACTAACACTCACACGCTCCGCGACCTCTGTGTCAATCACGCCTCTACTACCGTCAGTGTCATGCAAGCTTACCGCATTTGTCGCCCTCACGTCCATTTTCCTCGTCTAACAAATTGCAAATGCCTTTGGCCAATCCTCATGTAAAACGAAGGATTCTGTGTTTGTAAATGATTAAACGCGTTGTTCTGTAATGCACTAGTTGTTGGCTTAATTCGACACTGTGTTTACGGGAGCACTCAAGACTGCATACGCCTCTGCAATTTCTCTAGTAAAGTGACCACCTGGGTGTGAGTGTAATGCCACGGCCTACTCCACGTCGTCGATACCTACTCTGCTCTTCCATCATGGCTTTGTTCGTCTTTGGGAAAGACTTGTGACGATATCATCCCTTGGGATTAATTGTGAAATGCTTTGTGTGGCGTTAGTGAGTGGATCAGTTACACTGTGATTCCGACCTGTGTATGGTATCCATTGATGCCTCAGTTGTGGCGAGAAGGTAGCTGTGCCGTTTGATTAACCTTGTGTGGGTGTGGGTAGCCAAAAATGACATCCTTCTTAAAGTGGACGTCATGTTTCGATTGGGAGGAATGAGGAAGTGGTAGTGAATACCAGGGTTAAATGAGCAGTAGTGGGGCTAGAGTTGTGTTGTAGGAGAGACTTGTTTCAGCCGTGAGGCTTGAATGAACGAGAGGGTTGTTGGATTTCTTCCTAATCATGGAAGCAAGTCAAAATTGGCCTTCGAGGATATGGGGTGTTGTGAGCATGGCAGGCGCACCTAGTCAGGCTCGCGAATGGAACCATTTGTTGCACAAAGCAACGTCTTAAGCGCTTTATTATCCAGGTTGAATGAAAGACTGGTAGAAGGAGAACGTGGAGTCCATAGGCGAACACAGTCTTGAGAGAAGGTTGTGCACTTTCAAATGTAGTCAGCAATCTGTTGGGAGAAGCTGTGCAGTTGTTGAGAACGGCCAGTCAGATAGCATTTGCGAGTGGAGGAATATTGGCATTGATAAGACCAAGGTAGGTAACCCCAGCTGCTCAGACAATTTTCAAATAGAGGCTGCATCGCATCGCAACTGAATGCACCACCAAATTGTACATTCACCTCTTCCCCATTCAGTCCCCGTAGAAGTGGAATGTGGTGATCAACAACTTCTCCGATTGTAAAAGTGGATCTTCAAACAAAGACTTTAAAGCCACACGGTCGGATTTTGTTTTGTGAGAGGAGATTACGTTACCGTGTCCATTAACTGTTTGTACCATAGCCATTGCGGAATGTTTGTCGAAGTGGAGGCAATCATGAGGACATCGCAACTCGGATGTGAAACGTGACGAGTTGGATGTGGTGGTTGTCCTCACACAATACATAGTCTCACCTCGTCTCCCCTATTCAATCGAGATGTCGCAGCTGTGCTGATGGGGGTTGCGAATCGCGTTTAGGTCAGCCGATGGGATGAAACATTGGCGATTCACAGACCCTAATTCATTTAACCATGGTCTTGCCACTTATTATAAAGCACTTCGACGCATTAGGAGTGATAATGAAGGAGCTATGTACCAGAGAAGCTTCCTCGCTGCCTAATTGGGTCCACGAAATTTATCGGAATACCGTTTGTAATAAACAGCAAGTGTTGAACCAGTGAGTCAGTCAGTCAGTCAGTCTTGTTGTTGGAGAGGCAGAATGAGACTCTGAAATCCTAATTTCGCTGCCTTCTCCCTCGCCTCATGACTGAAATCATGGCCAACGATAGTGCGTTGCGTCGCGTCGTGTCGCATTGATAAAGGAATGCGAAAGCATATGATAAGCATTCCTTTAATGAATTGCGGAAATGCAGACTTCCGTTGTTGTGTGCAAAGGACTAGTGACGAGAGCGTAAAAGAAATTCGATGCGTCGAACTTCCTACTGGTTGGCTAGGCAATAGTGCGTGCTAGCAAGTTGACCCTCTCCACCATTCTTTTCAGTCCAATCATGCACATGACATTAAAATCAGCAGATCAGATTCATTACACAATTACGTAGGGTCCTCTGAAATTCTACTCGTTCAGTCAGTGTTTCCGTCTGCATTCTTTGCACTGGTTAACACATCAACAGGATATTCCAGTGATGCTGGATGGATGCTGACGCTCACACACGTCGTTGTGCATTGACGGGCATCAATCACGCACTACCATTGGAAACAATGCCGACAACGCTCAATACGACTGGTCCGATTTCATCAATCACTCACCACGACACACCAGGTGCACGCGTCCATTGGTGGCATATAAGCACAAGACCCCAACAAATACTACAGCCGCAGTCACACACATCACGCCGGGTAGTCGTCAGTGATGGAGCCATTCATCGGTACCTGGAAGCTCGAAAAGAGTGACAGTTTCGACCAAATCATGGAACGCCTCGGAGTGGATCCTCAACTTCGCAATTTGGGCAATACCCTCAAGCCTGACATGATAATCAGTGATCTGGGTGACGGAAAGTTTCAGGTGCGAGTGGAGACCTCGTTCATGAACTTCGAAACCATCTTCAAACTGGGCGAGGAATTCAACGATGTTAGGCCCGATTCACGCGAGGTGACGTCACTCTTCACATTGGAGGGTGGAGTGCTGAAACAGCACCAAGTTGGCAAGCACAGAACCGTCTACGTCGATCGCAAAGTTAAAGGCAATGAGTTAATGATGGTAAAAGCGGTATTTTTAGAGCCATAGAGCACAATTTTTGCACTTTCCCATCGTCTAATTTAACATTCATTTATATTTTGGACCGTAAAGATAGATGAACTGGTTTGTGTGCGAACCTACGTTAAGGCGACGTAGGAGAGACTCCACTTCTTTATTTATTTTCCTGCTCTACCTCTATCCCCACACCTTCTCCTCCATGTACATCAATGCACCTACCTTGGCGTGAACTACGAAACCGTCTTTCACTTTTGTGTATTTGAATGAACAACTTGTAATTATTCGGGAGGTAGTTGCAAACTTGTTGGAAAAGGGAGTAATTTGGCAATGGTGGTTGCAATGTACGTGAATGTATGCGTACTGCTAGCACTTTAAGGCTGCAAAATACATTTTGTCTTCTCCTCCAAGATTTTTTAAGTTTTTAGGATACAGTTCATCCCCCAGCCCCCTACTTGGCTCACATGCCCCCGCCGGTAATTAGTCGGACAGAGGGGATGGAAACAACGCCAGCTTCCCTCTCCAAAGGCCGCCCAGTCTCCTCACTTCCTCCTCTCCTCACCCACCAACTCACCCCTTTTCAACTCCTTCTCACTCTTAAAACTTAGTCGCAGTAGTAGTGAAAGCAGCAAGACACTCCTCTAAAAATTCGCGCCCAACACAGCGGTGGAGGCCTACTCACTTGCTTACTTCCTCTCAGCTGATGCACCATTACTCATTACCTATACAGTCAGCAACAAATTAACTGCCACCCTCCAACACCAAAAACATTTCCGTACCTACGGAAGCAAAATACACGACAGTTGCCACCAGTGAGCCCTGGTCCACAGCGCTTCCATTCGTCGTCGTAAGAGAACGTCTCATTCACTCTTTCACACACCCACGACAGAGCCCCCTAGCCTTTCCTCTCTCCGCCACCCACCTACCCGCCCACTTACCCAACTATCCATGCCTGGCGAAGACAAAGGGATGCAGATATAATAGCAGTAGTAGTCCGTGTCGTTCATGCCTGCCGACATGCACATCGCACAACCGAGATGGAGACGCCGCCGCCGCCGCCACCGCGAATGACTCCAACATCCTGCATTGTCTACCATTCCACACACTCATCAAATGTTACTTCACCACCACCACCAGAGTAAGTTTGTAGCATCTGAAAAGGAGAAAAACCAAACGATGTAAAGACCGATGTGTGAGGGTCCAATGCGCCCCAAAGCTGACGCCCACAAATATAACTAATGATAGGAAAAAAGAAAACACCTCAACAAGCAAACATTCAAAACCGCTACAAAGTACAGTCTGCGTAGTAATGCCAAAGCTTCCCACTAGCCACCCCGTCTTCCTCCGCTCCTGCCACTGCTGCGCCTACCTCACTCAGACACACCAAATCATGCCAACAAAGCTGAGGAACCTACGACTAAGCCATCACCGAGGCCCTCTACACAACACCTTTCGCAGCAATGATCACGTCAACACAACAAATAACCCTACTCCCGCCCCCAGTCCTCTGCCATCCATATGTGCTGCTCCGACAACACGCATATCGTAGTAATGAAGATAGCACACCTTTCATCACACATCCAATGTGAGGTAAAAGACCTACGGGTAAACAAGAAAAGCACGTTCCCACCCAACATAGGAACGTACATCGATTCTATTACTGCTCCCAAAAAAGGCACCAACAACTCATTAAGCACAATCCAATCCTACCTGAGAAATGCGTGAAGTGACAGCGAAGGCGAAATTTGCACTCATTGCTGCTGCAGCTTCTTCTTCTTCAACGTCTATTCCGGCATGAAAACGGACAAAGAAAAGGGATAATAAGGTTTACAAATATGATGGATACTTATTAGCGAGAAAATACTGAGCAGTTGCCACGTGCCTAGCAACGTTAAAACTCCTCTCCACGAAATCCACCATCATTAGAGAGCAAACTAATTACAAATTGCCAAAACATTCTTAAGTTATAACTCAAAGCGTCGTACAGTAAGAAGTGAACGCGTTCACTTTACCAAAGTTACGAGTCCCTTCATCAAATTGGACCGCATTAATCAGAACTTACCCTTACCAAAACAACAAACCACGTTGAAACAGCCAAAACAATCTCACTTAATCGTAAGAAGCATTGTGCAGTAAAAAAATCAACGCGATTAGGCAGTGCAAACAGAAAACAAAAAGTCTTCACAGCAGCTCCAACTATTTCTGAAACGGTTGGTCTAACATATAAACTAATAAGGAAAGCAAAAACATAATTGTATACGTATACATATAATTGGTGTTTAGTCACAAAAAGCACCAAGCAATTAATTGTCAAGCACTTGCTAAGGGTATAACTCCTCCCCACAAAATCACGCCTCATTAATCGAATTTCAACGTCATTAAAAAAACAAACAGTCCAACAAACTACCAAAACAGCCATAATTTATCGCTATGCGGCAAAAATGCACGTAAGGAGACCTTGCTCTTGAAATGTAACCGTCTTAACAGCCACATTAAGAAGCTTTTGTGTTTACTCTAGCGAGTATGTGTACAAAGGAAGCGATTCGACACTTTAAAAGCCCAATAAGAACTAACGATCAAAAACTAAAAGAGGCACTAAAAACTTGCTAGGTTTCTAACCATTGACGGCGGACAGGACGCCTTAAACCGAAACAATGATCCCAAAAAAACACCAGCACTTAAGCGAGCCGCGTACAAATCAGACCAATCACTCCAAGGTTTGTCTGGCAAAACAAACGAACTTTTAATTTTTATGCATTTTTGACAAGGCAGTAAGTACTGCTAACGCTAATAACTTTGACTTAAGCATAGAATTTAAGTAGGGATTATTCGAGAAGGACGCCTTGCAATAACTTGTCAACACTAAATTGAAAATAAATATTACTAACTTATAAATGCATCATCATAGCGCATTAAGGTTTGCCAGCAAAAAGGCTAAAGTAGTTTTGTTAAACGGTTCTTTTTTATCCCTCTCCGCCCTTATTATTGGAAGGCTGAGTATGCTTGACATCCTTGTTATCGGTCAGAGGGAAGATACAGAGGGATGTTGTAGAAGAGTTAAAGACGGAGGTGGATCGCGCTCTGGAGAGGAACCACACTGCTCTGAGACCAGGTTCTAAATTGTCCTTTCGCCTCTGGCCTACGAGGCACGAATAAAAAACACGGGTACCACAAATTCAAATAGCAGCATGTGCTTTTATTTTTCATTTACCTGTACATTCCAGTTTGCTTTAAGCATGCGTTACGTAACAAAATTGGTGCTTAACACCATTAAGCACAAACCATCGCTAATGATTTTGCACATCTTTTAATTAATCCAAAAGGTTTTAGCGACTTTTCATAATTTAATCAACTACGGCACTAAGGTCGTATAAGGTCGTAAATGGGTGACTGACTTGTGCATTCTGCTGCGTGTTGTGTTGGTTTGCCTCTCTTCTCATTTAGTTGGATAGTTTTACCAATGATTGAGAGCCAGCGGTTGTTAAGAAATGGGCAGTCTGTCTGTTTGGGCCCAGTGCAGTGATGAAAGTGGGTTAGTTTAGTCTATGGGCATGTTCATAGTGAATGAATAGAAGTGTGAATGAATGCGCTTGAAGAACTGCTGATTAGGCGTCATTACAATAAAGTCGGAGGAGCTCTCAAAGTCAAAGTTGGGTTGGGAGTACATGTATTAGTAATTTTGTGTGCCTATTTATGATATTACAGCGTTAATTTCATGCACGGATTGGATTAATTTATTCTTTCTCAATCAGGAATGCGGTGTCTTCGATGCGTTTGCATTTCCACGAATTGACTGAACCTCCTGAGGCTGCTCTTATAACGTTTTTATTATAAAGACCATTCTCCTTATTTTGTAGCGCATGTGCGCGTGGCATGCTTCATGCCACCAAATCATGGCTAGCCGGAATGCCTTTTGCATTCGAAGCAATAAAGTTGATGAAGGACACTTGCATGTTGTGGTTTGTGTGGCGGAGGAACTGACTGGTTAGAACAACTAACCGTAGTTAGCGTGGTTATCTAGGTGAAGTAGGCATTGCTGTTGGGTGTGGTGATGAACATTTCTGTCAAACAGACGAAGCCTAATTTGTCTAGACGCTGCTTCTGGAAAAAGGGAGTCACTGAAACTTGGGTGGTGTTCGCTGGTTTAATATGAGATGTGGGCTCTTGATGAGGAGTGGATGGGAATGGTTGTTGTGATGGTCGAACCGGAGGCACCAAGGAGGGTGCCATTTCCGACAGACACTTGTATGGCCACTGTCAAAGCGCTAACGCCGTTCGAATGTCATCCCATACTGGAGTCTTCCATCACAAGGGCAAGTGAGGCACTCTTATCATCCCGATCCGCACAGTAGCATGCATTTGCAGTTCTGACTTGGCCGGAGCTAAGGATTTGCCATGTAGTAAAAGCGTTTTAGCTGTTTATCTTTGCTTCTACACTTTCACCATGTGCTTGGATGGAGAGTAAGTTTTCGATGTTAGCAAATTTGGATGACAAATAACATTTTCCTTTTTCGTTTATTTGAAGCAATGTAGTCTTATTGTTTCGTTTACAAAGTGGAATTTGCTTTGCTGTGCTCAGAAGAAAAGGCCGAAATTTTGGCTCATCGTAAATAGAGCTATTTAAAGTAGTGGTAGGTACATGAAAGGTTCATCAAATCAGGTATCTTTATTCTGATATCAGTCATACCTACTGTAAAAGGCAGTTTATAATCCCTCTCTAGTAGAGTTTAACCCTTAAAGTCGAAAGTAAGTTTGAGGTGCAGGGCGTGTTTCCTTTATACTTCTATATTTATGTCTGAGATACGGACACGCATGGAGCCCTATAGAGTGTTACCTTCGGGCGATCCATAACGTCATTTGTGAGCAGCGCTGCATCAATCTGTCCAACATTGATTTGCACGTATATTTATTCTGATCACATTATAAAAGGAAAATCAGCGGCTATTCACATTAAAATAATTCATCATGTTGCCCATTACGAGATTCCCGACTTTACTCAAAGCATTCATAATGGGGACCACCACCAGGTAAGATCCGCAGTGACGTCGGTGGACTCATGATCCAGCCTTTAGCCAATTCTTCCACCAGTTGGTACACTTCCACCTGAAAAATATTCGATGTGCATCTGAGTAGCTGTCAGATCTGTCCGCCAAAATCAATGTATATCAAGGGTAAGCTGCTCCCAGAGGTCATCTGGTTACCTCATGGCGTCAGCCGAAGCTCAGATGATGGTACTGCGAGCAACACAGACGCCTCCCTTCTGCTTCTCGGTGAGTGCAAACGAAACTACCCGAAAATAATTATATCACATTTCAAATTTGGACACATTTTGAATTCAAGCTCTCTTGCTGGCTTATAATGATTTAAATAGGCTTGATGGTGATATGATGCTATTCTTGAACTGAAGGGGCGACAGTGAGGTTGCATGGACGTTTTACTATTGTCCAATATGCAAAGAACCGGCTTGTCAAAGCCAATGCCTATTGCATTCAACTGCAGCCTGTTCTTTCACATTTGGCTCAACCAAACAAGAAATGTGAAACGATGGTACTCTGTTCCTCTTCTGTGTGTGCAAAGTTGATGAAAAATAAGGCAGTAATTCTATTTAGCAAGAGGACTAGTTTCAATTTACTTTCAATGGCTTCACCAACTTATCCATAAGTTGACCAACCTACACGCATGGCTCAGAGTTGCCAACTCGATCCTTTTCTACAGCTGTGAGAGAAAGGTTTTGTAGACTTCGTCTAGTATCCGGCGTAACGTGCCATTGTGGGGGTTCCCGTGCCCCTGCCCGATGACCAACTTTCCCTCAACAATAACACTGACACTGACAGATGCTCAGCTTTGGTGCACAACAATATTTTCAGTTCTAAGCCATGCTGAATTGACCGAGAGGATCCTCGTTTCAGAACAGTGATTAATTGAGAAATGGTCACGCAAATTGTAATTGGAGGTTTCTACGGCACTCGCGTTATATCTTTTTTTTCGAACTGGAAAAGTGCCCTCAAATGGATACGAAAACTGGCAATGCTATCAGTGGTCGAAGGAACACCACTCCCTGTGGGACAGTTTGTTCCTTTTAATCGTGATGGCATGTCCATGTGTAGGCTGATAAAGGAGGCGGACACTAGCTGAGGCCATTCCAAACTGATTCTCTACCCCTATGACCTAAGAACACCTCAAAGAGAATGGTCATGTTAGTCACACCTTTAGGTTCTTGGCCAAAGCTGCGATTTGCAAATGGTTTGACAAAAGCTTCAGATCGGCCATATGTTTGCAAACATTTCTACTAAATAAGAAAATATCAGTTGATTTTGTTATGCGAATGTTGAGTAAAATGCCATTCAATGCGGTTCGGAATACAATGGGCATTGCTGTTCGTCTGCGTGTGAGTGTATGGCACCTGAGCAGTTAAGGCACATCTATGAGATAGCTTTTAGCTAATTGCATGTGTGGTGCTTAGAGTCGCAGAGTACATTCCTCGTTCGCAATGACTGCTGGGATGTGAATTGCAGGTCTGTGCTGCTGTGAATTTGGTGTTGAATCGACCATCGGAGAACGCTTTGATGGCATTCGCTTGTATATGATAGAAAACTGATTCAGACGCATTGTGGATAGAATCAGACAAAAGGTCTGAATAAGGCATTTCATCGTTGGTGACAGGAAATGAGTAAAATGAAATGTTCTGTAAGATGTGTAGAGGGTGAATGAATGTGGAGTAATAGAAGCAAAGAAATGAGTGAAGGTGAATCAGGGCACCTTAAATCCACCATCGCAGATGGATGTGCGCATGGATAGTCTGCTTGGCAGAAACGTCGAAGGTTAAATGAAGTGCACGTAGGGGCAGGGATTAGACTGATTTCACCTCGATATCCACACATTGTGCCTTTGTTTGTCGCCTAGTTTTATTTGCGCCTTCGATCTGCGGCTTTGCGACTTGACTGCGTAACTTCTTGATGTTACGCGATACTTGCTCGTCTTGAATACTAAAATTGAGGCCAGAATTGACGTCTGATCACCACCAATGTCCTGGTAGGCCTAAACGCAGTGACGGTTCAAAGACATCGTTGTGCCATTATGATGGGGAGAGTTGTTACTGACTTTCCGCTTGTTCTGCGAAGTATTCCGAAGTGAATACTTTGGAATGCATTGCACTAGTAAAAACTGCCGTATTCGCTAATACCACTTGCTGTCTGCCATCTAGCCACTTTATCCAAAACTAGTCTACACTAAATGTTTAACGAGCCACCACATTAACGAGGAAAGGAAAGAACAATGGGCCGAAGAAGAGGAATAGATTTGGCTTGGTAATTACAGAAGGAAATAGCGTCTGTAGAAAGAAGCGGTGGTGCTCATGAACTGCAGATCGTAGGGAGCGAATTGCAACATTTCCTTCAAATTGATGTATCCAGGTGTGCGCTCCTCGACACACATTGCAGTCACCAATCCACTGGCGTAGCGACTAGTGGGCAATCATCAGATGTATCAAAACTTGCGATAATTTTGGCAAGCACTTTCTAATCATTTGTCTTTTCATCCAAATTCTTTGGAAGGATGGCGATAATTACGATCTGATGTAGTGTAATGACGTGCAGAAACCTCAGCAGCACATCCTTGGAAGTAAATCCCGGGTCCGTGAGGGAAATAATTGATTACTGTAAACTAAAAATTGCGCAATTGAAATTGTATTTTGGGTGACAAAGGATAAAGCTTCAGAGATTAGCATTCGGCACATGTGCTTGTTGAGTTATTTCTAAGATTTGATGTGCCAAAGCGATGCTTGTGAGGGTTGCCGTGTTGACAGAATCCATCCCCAGCTAGGAATGCTGCTGCAGGTGCTCATTGAGTCCTCCCCATCAAGCGTTTTGACCAACACCCTCTAAAAAATTACGTGTGAAACAAACGAGGCTTGCGTAATCTAGAGATGATCAAACTTTGCCACTTAGTTTAAACTCTTCCTATGGAATTTTCACTACGGCTTCGCTTCAAGCACCATTTTGCGGCACTAGTGCACACTGCTTGACCCAGAACGAGCTCACCTGCTAGCCGCCCCTTATAAGAATGTCGATGATCAAACTTGCTTAAACCTCAAAAAGCCTCTTTTATGCCGTATGCCCTAACCCGATCGGAATGCGCAAAAATTGCTTAACTAAACAACTATCACTTTGATTGGCATTTGCATTAACATGTGACACTTTAAGGCTGATCCTCTAGCCAATTTGCGACAGCTGCATAAATCTTTATACTAGCTGCCCATGTTTTGTGAGGTTGTTTATTGTGCCTCATAATTTGTCCCTCAGTAATGGTGTGCAGCAAAGACAGGCGACGCTTCAACTAGCACTACGAGGCGTCAGTTTCGCATCAGCGTTAATGGTAAGTGAGGAAAGGCGTAGGCGACTCAACAACTAGTAGAGAGATTCGAAGCAGCCATCAAAAAACACGTAAATCCCATTTTGTGGCGTTGCAAAAGACATGGTGGGGCATATGCGTCATTGCGTCAGGTCCACCCACACATCATCGCGATGCGCACGATACAGATACCTCAAAACTTTTAACTGAGCACCAAAATGGGGCGGTTCCAGTACAAATCAGTCTTTTACTAATGGTTGAGCGATTGTATAAGGTGTATCGGAAAACAAAGTAAAAAAGCGACTCATTGGCATTTTCCTTTAAAATTCATCTACGCACCAAATTTTATTATAAGTAGCAAAATGCTCTAACGAAAGGCTGCGTCGTTCCCAGTTAACATCAGGTGTGCAATCAGAGAGATCGAGAACAAATTGGTGACCAAGACTGAACGATTCATGGTCAGGCAATGCTCGACCTGTGCATGACAATTCTGCAAAAAATACTTGGGATAGTCCAATTTTGTGCTGCAACAATGTTCCATCGTACGTCTCGAGAAATTTTGACAAAGGCAAGCTTGCGCTAAGGTAAGTCATTCGTGGCAATAGCCTTATCGGTGGAATGGCGACATGACACTGCATACGAATTGGCTCGTCGTGACCTTGAATTCGCATTGCTGCATGTATTTGTGCTAGAGCTGGCTTGCTTCACAGCTCCAGTGCGTCGACTATCATGAACGTTTTGAGGTATTTCAAGTATTTCATTTCGTCCAGTCTTCAAACCTTAGTGTAGCCTTTAATTTAATCAACATTTTAATTATCCATAGGTTCTCTTGGACACATTTAATTCGAAATTACGCTGGTCCCACACAGTTCCCAACCAAATTCTCACACGAGCATTCATTAGAATAAGACATTTGACATTCTCTTCTGTGCACTTTGAGTAAAATTTTAGGCTTTGGAACGGACGCCTATGATATGATTGTCAAACTGCTTGTACTAACCTTCAACTTTGCGCTATCTACGACACCTAGTGCCAAGGTATGCCGCTATTTATTCCCTTGACTCTTGTAGGCATTATTAGAAGCATAACACGTACTTCGCTTCATGCATTTGTAACGGTGCTGGGTGCTTTATTTACTCTAGCGTACAAAACTCAGTCAGCGCACGTGGCACTGAGGCAACGCCAACTCCGCCTAGATAAACATTTGTCAAATTTTACAAGTACTGCCATGATGCCTTTAGTGCAGATCGTTGAGGGAGTGTGCAGAGTGGTAGATGACTGTACAACAGTTTGACTGAGGTCATACAAGCGCAGTTATCAAAGCCTCAGGAGAGTGTGATTGTGCAGCCAAGCCTAACAAGTTAAAGCATGTACTGTCTAGAGTTGGATAGGGGCCTGATATTAATCATGGGCTGGATACTTAAACTGCCATAGCAGACACCTAATGATGGAGCCTAATGTGTGGCAAAACGTCAACTCAACTCACGAGAGCAAAGTGTCACTTTCTCTTTCAAATTAATTTTCACTCGCAAACTCATCTAACGGATGTTCTGGAATCACTTTGGTCAGCATGACACACTTTTTCCGTACAGCCTATGTCACATAAATGAATCGCTTGGGCGGATTAACTAAAGTTACAACATCAAGCTTATATTATCTTGACAACAAAAAAGAGTTTACTTTTGAATCAATCAACGCACAGCGATCTCGCTAGGCTGCTTATCTTCCCCTATATAATAGAGGGGGTTGTTAGAATGCCTTGGAATTGCAGTTGCATTTATGCTACTTTGGTGGTGGTGGTGGTGGTGGTGGTGACATCAAAGAGAGAGGCTAACGAGTTGCCGCCTACTAGGGCTGGCGCCATGACATCTGTTGATTTGGTGTGCTAGAGTCGAGCAGCGAAGTTGGTGCAAGTGCAGCACGTAGCTGAAGGGAGCAGTGAGTCGTGAAAACACTTAGACCAAGGAGAATGCCATGATAGCTCAGTCTGAGAGCATTAGAGTGAGGAATGGAGTGTCATCAGTCTGAACTCGAGCTACGATGCTCGTCGCCAACACATCTCCTCACCCAACCCGCCTTTTGCACGCACCCCCGCACTTGCTTACAAGGTGGGAAGTGGGCCACAGCAGCGGCAATGGGCGCGAAGCGAAGCAAGCCACTTGAGGTGCTATAAACGGTACAGTAGTGAAGAGGGCAATACGGTTGCACGACGCAGGTGAGATTCGAACCCACGCGGGGAGACCCCAATGGATTAGCAGTCCATCGCCTTAACCACTCGGCCACCGCGTCAAACGCAGAGCGCTCAAAATACTCCTTCTGCTTCCCTGACTCCCCTCTTGGCACCCATCGTCAATTGTGCATCTGCTCACCTCAACACCGTGCACATCGCCAATGCCCTCCACACTGCACTGTGCCCACCCCTCATTCTTCACTCATTCCACCAACCACTCCCCTTCACAGCTTCACCATTGTCCTGACGATGCCATTCCACTGATCGCCGCTCCTGCTCTGTCAATGCGCCCTGCAGCCCAACTAACCCACTCCGGTACCTGAGTGGCCTACTTTTGCAAGCGGTAAAGGCACATTTTGGTCTCGTGGGTTCGTTTTGAATGCCGCCTACCTCCTGTAGATTAGGCACTACACAGTACCTCGAGGTGTTGTCTGGTGCAGGAAGAGTGTGTTCTTCAGCATGAAATTGGTTGGAAAATTTTCAATCCAGATAAATATACCTTGATGACATTTTCGATAAGGGCGTGATTTGGAATGGACTTCTTATCACTGGCTTCTCTTTGAACACTTAATTCTGTGTAAAATAGAAGTGGCAGTGCCTCCTGCCTAACAATCAAGGATGCACTTGAAACACTTTTCCGTTTCCCATAAAATAATCATGTCACAGAATCAACAGTAAATATCCCGTATTAGACTTATTTCAACGCGATTAGAAACGCCAAGCTTTTCATTTCGACTCACCTTACTTACGCCTTCCAGTACTACATTGTTGAAACGTAGGTGCATCGCCTACCCTGCGCCCGATTCAAACCCATTTTAAAGTGGAACACTATTTGCTTTGAGCAAATGCACCTGCATTCCCCTATTCGTACATGAGACAAAGTTGCTCTTTTGTCACCAGATGCAAACATTGGGCAAATACATTTGCGTGAGCTGTGCACTTTGTTGATTAAATTCGCCAACCGCTTACTCATCTGCGCGTACTAAGAAATGTCTTCTCATTCGTGATACTTTTGACAAGCCTAAATTGCTAACTTTATGTCGAACGCGCACTAATGACGGCAAGCAAGCGCTGTCCCTACCTGTCCGATAAAATAGCTGTCAACCGGAAGCATAGATTGCCACACGCGTTCAGGGCGCGCACAGGCCACCTAGCCAGGTTTTGCGCAAGAAAAAAATATCTCATTGCGGCTAAAATATACGGTGCATAGCAGAAGTGCGCACCAACGTCCTAAATGCTACAGAAATAGTACATTTCTTGATTCCTGTATGGGTGAAAATTCCCTCACAGTTCGATTCGGCAACCAAACAGCGACCAAAATGTTGATTTGATGATGTCAATGCAATTGCTATTTTGCTACTGATGCAAAAAGCCGAGCATTACTAACATGCACGATGGATAGCAATCATTTGCAAGCCTTTGGTTGCTCGATATTATCATTTTACTTTCTCAAATGTCACAGTAGGCATCATCCTTGCGCGTATCCAAATGCGTTGGCCGATCACGGTGGCGTTTTGGAAGATGATACTGCCAGTTGATGCTTAGACTCAGGTTGTGATCAAAGTATCCTGTTGCGAGATTCACAACATGCTACCCCATTTTCTTTCTAATTCAGAATTTTACGGTAATCTCGACATCCCTACACGAAAGTATTACTTTGACACAATGAACTAAGACGTCTTCAAGGGTGAAAACACAGAGAACCATGATGCCACGGATCTTGGGCAATCAGTTGGAATCCATACAAGCAGGATATATTTGACAACAAGCCCGTAATGATCATAAAATTGGACTTAAGTGCTCTCAATTTGGTGACAATGCTAAAGCACTTCAATGAGACCCTAACAAGGGTGACTTCCGTTGGTGTCACAAATCATGCGACTGCGAAGCATGGTGGCCAAAATCAGCGAGGAAAGCTTCACAGCTGGGCATGAATTGTGCAAACGTTCCGACACTAGGCAGCTAAAAGACGTTGAAGGCAACAGACTTCACACCAGCGCATTCTTATTATAGTGTGCGAGCAGGAACCAAATTAGCTGGAGCAAGTAGCACAAAGTGTATTTTGCTCTAAATCGAGCATGCGCCATTGGCCCACCACGACTCACAAACATGACTCAATCGGAACCAATGTCTCCACAATGACTTGCTAAGAACCTTACAGCCAATCTCCCAGGCCAAAAGTAGCAATCCACAATTCATGTATCGGTTCATGTATGCATGGGTAATCCCAGTCTCCCGGCTACAGGTGACTGCCTACTCAAGAAAAACAAGCGAATCGGGAAGAGATGGGAGTTATAACGTGATTTGTGATGCTTCAACCATTATATACGCGTAGACTTAGTCTCACAGGCCCTCGAACTTCAGAAACGTTTCTTCGTCCTAGGAAAAGGGCAGGTAGCTATTTGCTCGTTAGGTCAAAAAACATGTCTCCGTGCTAAATGCCAACACACATGGAGAGCTGTGGTTACCCATTCACTCAGTCGACAAATTCAGGTGAAGTTTAGCGTATCAGAGTAGATGAACAATGGATAGAAAGGTCTCAATCCTTACTGATAGTTTGACAGTAAATGGCATGCTCTTTAAGAGCAAGTAAATTGCAGGTCCTTTTGCAGATGCTGATGAAATGGAACTGATGGAGGAGATAAAACAAGCCTAGAGCAGGCATAAGATGGTGTGCCAGAAACAAAGTGTCAAGTGCCATTGTAATGATGCGGTTGAAGGTGTGAAATCATAATCACAATTTCTGACATAAGGGTCATTTGTTTGCGCCGACGAAATCCATGGGTGAATTCCTGCTAGAGTCGACCTTTCTCCAACCTCCAAACACTAGCACAATGAACGAAGCGACTAGTTCACATGCGGTATCATCAAAGCGGCAAATGTCCAGAAAGATCGGAACTTTTCCAATGTTGATCGGAACTAATTCAGTGCTCATTAATGGCATTTTAATAGAACAGCTTCATTGTGTAATCTTCTCATTATGCGTCTTATATTATAGAATATGGATTGAATCTAATTACATTGAAGCCAGACCTGTCCATTCTCGATAAGCTGCCAAAGCTGGCCCATCCTCCAAACATCAGTGAAAGTTTTCGCTTTATTTTACTTTCCGTAGTGAATTATTCGAGTGATTTGCATGCGTTACAGTGAGGTAACAGTAATAAGACAGACTTTCAGCATCATGCATTGGATGCGTTCGCAGAATGAGAACATCAGAGCCAACGTCTGGACGCAAAAAAACGTGAAGATTACAAATGGCGCTTGCCCTCCATTCGGATGTTTTACATGCCACCATCTGGACTTCTATCATAGAAACACTGACATCTTGCTACTTTTCATGCTGGTCGTCACACATTATCTTGAAACTTAGTCTTTTGGCGACCAACCGACCACAATTGGCAGCCAAGTAAGATGGGGTTGACTTTAACAGACAATCCAAACTGCTCCGCAATTTGCGCAACAAGCTTTTCAAGGACCTCTGAGAGAAATGAAGTCATTTTAGTAAAAGTATGGCCTCTATAATTAGTGACAATGCTACCCATCAACCCTGAACTGTAAACCTCAAACGCAATGGGTCCGAGAATAAGCAGTAGTCCATATTTTACCTCCCATTAGGCATTGATGAACTTACTTGTTGCGGTTGCCTTAGCCTCGCATGGACTACCACTTTTAGGAAATCAACCAGTAAGCTGCAAAACGACAACCCCTTGCCCTCGTAGGTACATGGAAATTGGATTTTGGGAGGCATACTAGAGCTATTCCCAGGCATCTATGCGTCAGGCAGTCAGACATGTAGAGATCGAGCAAGCGAGAGAGACATGCAAAGAGCCAAGTAATTAAGCAGACAATAAAGGTGGACAAGACAGAGCAGGGGTGGAGAATGGTAGTTGTGGAAAGGGTGAGGGATGGATAAGAATGATGCGCCCCCATCTTGCCCCAGCCTTCTTCACCATTGATCGTATTCCCCACCTCCACCTCCTCATCTCTTGCCTGCCTCGACAATCGCCGTCGTTTGAATGCATTGTTTGCTTAACTGTCGGTTTCGGTTGCAGCCACTTGAGTGGCCATATTGCCTTTCCTAAAAACATACTCATACATTTGCTGATTTTGTACTTGAAGCAAGTAATATCGAAGAGGAAAGAATCGATTTCGTCCATTGTGTTGGATGGAAAAACGAAGGCTTGAGTGGAGAGAACATTTGAATTAGTTCCAAGGCCAGAATTCACAAACCTCACTACCTGGAGGGCACACTGCTTACTGGCACCCTACCAGCCGATCAGTAAGCATCTCCGTATTCAAACAGCTGGAATCGTTTGAATCCAATCAATAATTTTGAGGCATTGGTCAACTGGCCGGCTTTTGAATGTCAGCGATATGAAGAATGAGACTATTACAAGAGTGGGAATTCCTCTTCTAGACCCTCGTGGTCAGTGGCTGACTTTGCGTAGTGCTTCATGATTTTCCACCTCTTCGTGGGAGCCCCATGGCCGCAGCACGCGCGCAGATCAATGCCTTTCCTTCATGACAGATGACGGCTTTTCGAAGAATGCATACGAAATATTCATACTGTTTGTCTAGATTTAATAGCCACTGTAAAGATTTATACACCTCCACATGCAGGTCTGTTCGGCTGCTCGCCTATTCATGCTGCCGACCTAATCAAAACGAAACGACGAGTTCTGGTTATTCAAGGATTTAGATGGATTGACCGCGCGTCATCAAATCGTATCAATTTTTGCACGAAACCACTTGAGTCTTGAGAACATTCAGCTAATCGACTATGAGAAAGTCGCCTATTGACACCACTTTAGCCATTTGTCCATCCTCATTAAATTGGCCATCCTGTTCTTGCCTCCCTAATAATCTCCTGTCAGTGCAAGGATGAGACGAAAGCTTGGTCTAGGGCCTGACTCTCTAGATAAGGAAGATTCGAATATACTACAGAGTGCTGTCTTCAGGATGGTGAAGCTACTGTCCACAGGCCTTCTGTTGAAGTGCTGACTTCAACAAATACCGACAGATAGCTATGCGGAGTTGCTTCAGGAGTAGAACATTTAGGACCTCAGAACACAGATAATTCTTCTTCCTCTTTATGACTACCCATAATTACCAAAAATAAAATAAGCAGTTGGTTTCCGTCTCGGTCGCAGAGGTGGTTATATTACCCTAACCACGTGAGCTGGCCTCTGGGCCATGACAGCAGCCCCATCCATTCTGTCTATTGAATGTACATGTATTCTACCCTGGTATTTTGCCCTCTTTTGCCTTCAAGGGAGTCTCTAAGCGCTGCGGTAACACTGTTTATTTCCAAGATATTACAAAAATTAACTAGCCATGACTCTGCTCGAAAAGCAGCGAATTTCGTAGACAGTATGGTCTACGCTCACAGTATTACACTGGCAGAATTTGACTGAATCGCTGTCCAATATTAGTCATGTATAAAGAGATGATCCAGTCACCAATCACGTGGACGACGTGTACGACTTGATCACTCCTCTAACGAAATGCTTCATGTCTTTGCCTATGGTCAAAACAGAATTGCATACGGGATCGCATGGACGCGCGATTCTTCACAATCCTTGTAGACTCGATTTCAATGCAAGTATCTCTTTTATCAGCATACAGAGCCAGAGACAGAGTCGCGCACGAGCGCGTGAGTGCCCGATAACTGCACAACTTACTCAGTGGATTCAGTTGCGCCTATTGATTGACTCCATAGACTGACCTTGACGAAACAGCGACTAATTGGGGTAGTTGGCTGCTCCTTGCACAGTACATCGTGCAATCAGGGACCCAGGGAGTAAAGGTTTGGCTCGAGTGACATAATGGAACTTGAAAAAACCAAATCCCTTCAGGTGCCTAAAAGTGCAAAATTCTATTAAATTACTGTAAATTAGGACTTGAAAAGGCTATTTATCGGTCAGGCTGCTTGAATATTTATTCATACAAGTCTATGCGCAGAAAGTAGGGAGCATGACAACCAGGTTAATTCTCTCTATGAGAATAGTTTGGCTAGCAAAAGCATTCGCTTCGACAAAGATTATTGCCTTTTTTGGTTCAGGCATGCAATACCGCCACTGCCGACACCGAAGCCGACTGGAATGTTGAAGATGCCTTGGCCTTTGATGGAGTGGCAGTCTATGCCTGCAACAAACATCATATTTAATTGCCAATTTGGACTTCCATCAACCAACATTAAAATACCACTCCCTGATGCCTCCATTATTTCAAGTTGTTTGCTCATACCACTCAATTCTCTTCAATAGAAAGTAGTTCGTGAAACAAAGTGGTGTGGCTGGAGGGAAAGCGTGCCGCTACACTGTTGGTCTTGCTTTCTTCATGGCAACACACCAACACAGCACTGGCTGCGATTCCTTTCGAGTAACTGCATGAACGCTGAGCAATAAGTTTGCCGCAGTGGAGCACTTAAACGCCATAATTCCAGCCACACGCAACTATCACAGCATCTAAACAATGAAGCTATTTCAGTTACCTGAAACAGACCGACCTCAGCAGACACAAACCTCTCGCACAATCTCGGAACCACCAGCGTCGTCGTCCGCAAGGCCATGTAGCAAGGCGTAGGATTGCACACAAATCGACATCAATAACATTCCACCTGATGGCGATTCGGAGGCCATCGCTTCGTTTGCAAAACACTGCTAATACAGCCCCAAACTGCTACTTGAAACACTAATCTTTGCAAAAACTGCTTGCTAAACCAGTGTGAAGCAAAACGTTTGACTTTTCATGAGTCCATTGAAAAAAGCAAACAGCTAGCAGCAATCGTACTCTTAATTGCAAACAAGTAAATTGTCATCTCCCGATCCACCTCGTTTCTGAGAACGAGTCAGACGCTTCAAATACCATTCATCTGAACACCCTTAAACCAGGCGCCGCACTTGGGATAAAATAGCAGCCTAAAATGCACATCACTACCACGACAAACTAACCTCACCACAGTCAATCATTGGCAACCGTCCATAATTCTACATAAATACTGCGAATTGGAGGTGAACATTGGCCTTGGAACATTTTGCTGTGCGGTTAAAAGAAGGATATTTCATGCAATATGATGTATATTTTTTTGAATTTTTAGCAGAAAACTATGGTGGTCGACCTAGTGGTTTGGAGATATGATGCTTAGGGTGCAAGTGGCGCCAGGTTCAAATCCCGGTCAGGCCCGTTCTCCGTTCACACGATGCTATTCGTTTGATGCCCCTCTATTGTCGCTGGACTGGCTGGTGTTGACGAGTTACTGCAAGCAATGCACCAACGCGTCTCATCCTTAATGCATCCCTGTTTGTTCAAGTTTTCAATGCGCTTTGTCCCAGTGGCGTGCTCTTTCCTCCACCTTACCTCGCCCACAGACGCATCTGTGTGACAAGCGCGTTTACTTGCAGATCAGCATTGCTCTGTGATTTTTCATTTCTCAACAGCCGGTGAGGAATGAACCTCAGCTGAATTACGACAGCTGACGGGATCATGGGAGTTGGACAGCACTTGGTCTTGGCGTTCAGTAGGCCAGGCTGCAATAAGTGCAAAATGGGCACTTGAAGGGTCAACTCTGGTGGATTTTCAGTCTCCCCGTAGTCGGAGTGTGTGAGAGGACTGACGTGCTACAGTAGCCTCGTCGCCAGTGCCACCCTTGGCCAAACTCTCACTACTAGAAAAGCATGAGTCAAGCAACTGGCTTAATCGTTAAATTCCTATCCGCCTGGGAGGATGCCCACCTTCAACATCACAGATCCCACTTGGTAGTTAAATTAGACTTAGAGTTTTACCCTAGATTAAAGTGGGTATGGAGGGTGGAGTCATATGCTGGCCACCATGCATATCTATAGCCATTCATAGGGATGCTAGGCTAAAAGCATAAAATCCAACTCCTGTCACTGCAACAAACACAAGAGCACACCATCGAAAAAAACAACCAAGTCCTGAAATGGCTGCCATTAAAAATCTACTGGGGTATGCATGCAACACCATTTGCATCTCAGGTATCAATCAACCATAAACCACCTGCCCCAGCTCAGCAATACACTCGTTGCCGCCAACTCGCAAGCGGTCGTTAAGAAACAGGCGCACAACTCGCACTTTCTAATACAAAAATGTAATGAGCCAGAGAAACAAGTCCAGCATACATCTTGGTTTTCACTTTTATTTGATTCATAACAGGACGGTAAGTTGTCGCACTCACTGAAGCACTCCACATACGGCTAATTATTGTGATTGTGATTAACTGGTTGTTAAGTTACTCAGCTATGCAAATTAGGTGCTATTTTTAAAAGTTCTGAAGAGACAGTTGCCTTTTTTCATTAAGTTTATCTGAACCGACTTATAAGTTATCGCAAAGCGTGGATTTAACCAAATTCTAGCCGGCGAAGAATTATTACGCGAACACGAATAAAGGCTAAGTTGGCCTACTTTATCAAAAGAATTGCAGGCTAATCCTTTCAGAGAGACCAATCATATTGAAAAAGAAACCTGAGTCATTCCCAACACCTCACAGCTCAATGGGCAAACCAAAGGAGAGAATGCCATACGATATCAAGATGACTTGGTATTAAACGTCCACCAATGACCAAACACTTCTTAGGTAAAAAGGATATTTGGGCATGCAAAATACTGATGAAAACGCAAGCCAAAAGAGTAAAGTTAACCCTTTTCTTTTCTTCGGCTGGATTTAACCATGCATAATTTTTTCGTTAAATAGACCTTGAGCGGATGCAGCTGCATGGGCAATCCATGCACATTTCTTCAATGTAATCTCAAAACTGATGCAAAGGGCAATTGTTTTTAGGTGAATGAAAATGTTTTATGAGATTGCTAAGAGAAAACGCACCAAGTATCTGCGATGCGTGGGAGGGGTTCACCACTGATGACGAATTATAAGCGATGTGCAGTCAAAGCGGTTTTGTTCCACCGTAGATTCATCTTTTTCTGGGTCAGTTATCAGAACCGTCCGATGATGGCATAGTATTTGTTTAGGCATGGAAGACCTCCAGTGGGCTAGACATTGGATCGCGGCAAAGCAGATTTTTTGGGAGTCCAATGATTTTTTGTATGCAAAATAGTTTTAACTTATCCAAAATTTTTTCGCTTTTAGAGAAAAGATGTCTCAATGTAAAGTGTGTGCACAAGATATTTTGCGGATAAATAAAGCTTCTCTCAATCCACCTAATCCGTTTACTTTACGCAGTAACGTATTAAAGCAAAAACGGTGACTATTTCAATGCCTGAAAGCTCTTCCCACCTTGGTTTGGACGGGCAATCCTAGTGTCAGTTGCTTACGAAATCGGGACCGTGATGCACGTGAGGAGGCGATTCTATTCAATGAATGCCTAGCTCACATAACGGCAGGCAAAGTAAATAAATTTAATTTTTCAACGAGTCTACGAAGGCAACGGGGCGATAATAAGGCGAGTACACGGCGTTGCGTAGGCACAAAATATTGTGTCTAGGACTTCTTTCTTGTTGGCAGCCTTTTATTCAGCTCACTATTTTAAAGGCAAAGTAAGATTTATAAGTACAACTAATAAAATTACATATTTAACAATTTTTGGAAGCAGTTAGGAAGGATTTAGTTGCTGAGTTTTGTGCAATGAAGCATGAACGGTCGTTCAAAGCAGCAACATTGTTTTGACTAGTCGCTTCACAGGAACTGCCATGCATCAGTGGCAGTAACCACCCCACGACCTTACTTGCTTTTATTCGTGAATAATAGTAATCTTTGTATAAAAACACTTCTTATTAAATTCAAAAAACACACGTAAAACGCCATGCTTTTGATCTTTAGAATGTCTATCCGACGCTGCAAATTCATTTTCTATCGGCTAACAGCTTGTCAAAATACGCTTTAATGTTTAATTCAACAAACCTTGTTCACATCCATTGTTTTTTATTATTGGAACATGTAGTTGTTACATCCTTTGCCATCAGTAGTCCCGCTGCAAAACTCAAAGCACCAAGTAAATAATATTGTTCCATTGGCCTTTGTACTGACAGTGAAATACTGGGAATCACTTCAAGTAGGCCGCTGAATATCGCAACAAATGGGATTTCTCCAGTTTCTTATAAATCTGTCAAGACAATCTACTTCATTTGTTAAAGGGTAAGGAAGTACCATCGGATTTTCCGCTAATGGTAGGTGCACGTTTCGCAATTTAGCAAGCAAGTGTTTGGAATAAGTCCTGCCGTGATTAATCGCCCTCTCTTGACATTTGACTTGAGCGTTGCGCACACATTTCCAATATCTATGGGGTCACAAAACTTGATAGGAGTTACTTATTACACGAATGGAAGAGTTTGGAAATACAATGGTGCTTCAGATCACCATTTTGAGTTTCTAACTGCATTTTTGGACAATAAATTAACTATATTGCATCAGAAGCCTATTTGAGATGGTCTGTTTCTGGACCAACAACGCACTTTCCAACAGTGCTTGCGTGATGCCTGCCAAGATGAACACATATCGCCAACTTTATTTTTGCTATATCTTTCTCATGTTGGACCGTTCATTCGATCATGCAGGATGCCCACAAGCCTCTATGTGACAGGTGCGAGGGTACAACCACAGTTCTGTAGTGATGGGAAATGCGCCATCTTCTTCACTCCATTAGTCTGCATTTGAGAGCACGTTTTGGATGCACGCAGTCTTTATCACCAGCATTTCTTATGCGGGACATTTTGCATCTCCACCTGTTGATGATTCAATGCAACAGGCAGCATTATGCTTTAAAAAAAACATTCTCACTAGTATAAAACCAAAGCTATGATAGCTGCTTGTTGTTATTTTGGTCGACTCAGGTAACCTCTGCCTTTCACGCATCCCATCAAGAGGAATGCGCATCATTATTTACCCATATCGTTTCTTAATAATAACGCTACGTCACGCCACTTACAACTCGTTCATCTAAAAATCATTTGGCACCAAATCCGTAGCACTGATAGTAATCTTTTTGAAATACAGCTCTTAATGTGGTGGGGTTTCCTGCTGGGGGCACACAATTTGTTTCTCAACATCCATTGTTTTGCACAGTGAATAAAGAAAGCATAGATTTCCTAAATTCCTCGCGAACATGTTCGCTTAGCTGGTTATGTCGTTACCACAAACTTCTACTTTTGTCCCTTAAAGCAAAAATTACTTCTCCGTCACTATTATGGACCTAGTGTTTTTTACGTTATGGCGAGTTAGGTTAAAATTCAGCATTTGCTTTAGAACTCACATTCATATATACGGTCCTGCGATGATGAAGATGTGTGCGAGCCACCCACTTCAATGAATAATGAATAATTAAGCGACATTCAGCTACCACTTTCTTAGCATTAGCGGCGCCTTCGATGATGTGCACCCGTCCTAAGCGGATTGTTTTAACCGATGGCAACATTTGTGTCTTTTATATTGTACATGAAGTCACCGTCAATACCAGTGGTTTTACCACATATCTTGTAACTAAGTTTTGCCTTGCTAACTTAAAAGTGATTTACTACATTTCCTTGCTTAATTTCTCGAATTGCATCGTCTCTACTTGCCCTTGGGTATGCTATATCCAGTCACCTATGCATGAACTCGAGCTGTTTTTGACCTGTGAGATGCGTTCATGGTTTTCATGCTTATTTTTCTAAAGATTGTTACCATCTGCCTTTAAATCATATTTTCACGTGCAAAGGTTCGTGCAAAATACAATCATCAAATGATAGTGGAAGTAAGAAATACAAATCCAAAAAGTGCCTTCGCCAAGGTTCAAGGAAGAGCACGTGTTGGTGTAGTGGTGATACAAATGTAGTCAGGCATATTGTTGTTTAAACGGAAACATGAAACTTTTAAACTTACGCCTTTTAATGAAGGTTGTGCACCCAATCCTCCTTTTCAATCGCTCCGGCTCAATTGCTATCTCCGTAAGCAACTCACATTTGGTCTTAAATACCAGCAAAATAATGCTACTCAATAAATCATTTAAAAAATGAAAATTACGCATAAAATTCAGAATAAAGGACACAAGAAGCCCGATCAACAGACGCTCTGCTTTCCTCCCGTCCACCTGTACATCTGAAAACCTAGTTCTAACAATAAAATGCCAGAAATTCTACAAGACTAAGAGATCACGAAGTAGGGCAATGAAGTTTATGCTTAAGCGGCGTTGATGTTTGTAAATGACCGACTAAACCTATTTGGTTCAGAGTTGGGTTCCTCTCTTAAAGCAATCAAACAAAATCGTAAAGTTATTGGACACAGGTAGCTATGTATGCACTTAGGCATTCGAGAATACATGAAAATGTCTTACGAAATGCTCCACAGGCAATAATGTGTTACATCCTAGGCGCATTTGCTGGCGCCTAGTAAAACCTGCTAACTTTTCGAATCTTAGGGTGGATACAAAATTCTCATTTATCACTTTCAATGTAAACCTAATTGTGACACAGCTTCATTGGAGAGTGTTTTTGTTATTTGAAATTGTTAGTCGATTTCTTACAAAAGCTTGCTAATGCAAATTTGTGAAGAAGATTTATGTCTTAAATCTATTTCATTTCTATGTACCTCACACGTCTATTTACTCATTTTAGCATTAGAAATTTGTTATGTGACGAATGTATAAATATGTTTACATGTGCATCATTCACGTGAGTACAATGATTTGCATTATTTCAAAGATGTTGTCATTTCCTTATAACAAACGAAGTGGGCCATTCGAACCCCCAATTTTGACCAAGTCAAGTGATTTAAAGATGAATCGTTTGTTATCCCATGAATTTCAAAGCTTTATGGCATCAATCTATTAACAATCAGATAATCTTGCTTTCTTTATTCATGTCAAAGACGGCAACGCTACAGGTGGTAGCTTGGCACATTTGCGTGCATAAAGTCGCTTCTGCTGTGAGTGTTGATGGCTTTTCTTTGGCATTGTAATACGTATCACTTAGGACTACAAACTCAGCAAAGGCACTAGCAAGCAAAGCAGTGGCCAAACCCAGGAGCATTCGCCTCATTTTAAAATAAAATTTTGTGCTCCATATTTAACGTAGGCAGCCTTTTGATTGGCCGAACTATTCTGCTTGCGATTGGTCAGCCGACTTTGAAATTTGCTCACTAAGCTTATTTCTGGTGTTGAAACATTACACAAAGCTCAACTGCTCAAAAAATTGAAATATTGACTAAAGGCATCATTGGTGATTCTATTCACAAACAAACCACTGTGCTTAACTAAGTTCGGAATCATTTTAATTATTTTCGGCTTGTGATACCAGGCGGGCCATTTTGGTGCTAAACCATAGCAGAACACTAAAAATGATGAAAGAAAAAACAATATAACAACAGGCTTATTCGTCGTCGTCACCATCCATCAAAAATTTAAACGCAAAATTTAGACTTCTCCCCGTGATCGATTCTTTTATTCTCAAATTATAAGGACTGCGATATCCTTTTGATGGAGCATTGTGATGTCTAAATTTTTAATGGAGTCAAATATTTGCAGAAGGTATGCTGTCTTTAAAGCTAGAGTTTCTTCCCATTGTCCAACGTGACCACTTAAAGATAACGCAACAGCCTCATTTAACGTCGACAACTAATGCTTCCCTGTAAAAACTTTGCAATAACGGTAGGGGAACATGAATGTACGTTTGGTCAGCACCTACTTGTTCCATTAGGAATGATACGCCATTCCACTTGCAAATCCTTCATTAACTAAGTGCTTAATAAAATTCCAAGCAAGTAGTCATTTTACTCCACTGTAAGCATTTTAAGCAATTCAATTCCTTAACAATTATATTAAGGCCGTTTGCCGTATTGTTGTTTAGTCCATTAGTGAGACAGACCTAAGGACCATGAAGTTCCTTTGACAGTGCAACCATACCAGGCGTATGAACAGGGAGACATTTTCTCCTGTCTATAAGGCAGCAACTAAGGAACCGTCCATCATGAAAAATCCTATCCCGGCCGCTACTTGGCAGGCATTGCAATGGCAAAATGTGCTTTGTCTCGTGATAAAGAGAGTGGCGAAAGTAATGCAGTAACCTGATGGAATAATTTTAAAATAGATCGCATTTATTAAATCGACTCCAATATGTCAAGATCTGACTGTGAAGATTTTTTTGAAATTAATGCTTTTTTGGCAATCATGCGGAGAAATTTTCGTTTAAAACCAATGAGCTGTGTGCATGAAAGGAAATAAAGCGCGCTTAGACGCATACCGCTGATCTGATGGACAGTAAAGAGGCCTGTCAACATTTAGCTATTTTGGCGGCATCTACGTGTGTGAACCAGGGCTAATCACATCGACTCTGTAATCATTGTTCTACATGAGGGCTATTTTCTTACATTAAACTACTTTAGAAGGATTCTCCTACAGGCTCACACTATGGCTTATCATGTTCCTGTGAAGTGTGGATTGGTATGCTCATCAAAGCGTTTGTCCCTACTAATCGCTGTTATTCTGGTGGTACATATTTGGTTGGTTTCGCTCTAACTCAAAAAAGCAGATTCAAAAGCATTAAACTTTGTTAAGGTACTGTTTAACTCTGTCTATTTGTCCACTTAACACCGACCCACCCTAAGCATACGATTCGGTCAAATGAGGAGGGTACCTCTAAAACAAGAAATTTGTAGCTATAACAACGGAGCTTCTTGCAGCAAGGGGTAGACTGCTGTCCGTGTAGTACTTTGTTTGTTGGTACTACCGGTTTCAGTCAAGGTTACAGAGGTGACCGTATTGCCCCAGCTGCGTAGGCTGGCATCCGGGCCATGCCAGCAGCTCTTTTCCCTCTGTCCATTCCGCCTTCTTTTGCCTTCGAGGGAGCCTCGAGACGCTACGGTCCGGGTCATTTACTTGGAAAATAGCCGTGCCAAGCGCTGATTGAAATCATGGTGCCAAAGGATCTGAATGTTTAGTGATCGGTGCTAAAATTGAAAGATTCGGCTTTATTTCTAAAAGCCTAAGATAAAAAATGCATTTGCAGAGATCCTTCTTCAAGAACTTATGTAGAAACATGATCGATGCGAAAGAGTGACCCATCTGGCGTGAGAATTATTGTCTGTTTGATGCGTCGCTTGTCGACATAGCAGCAAGTGATATTCATCTACTAGCTTATCCACTTCGGCAACGAAATTTTTTAAAAAGTGGACATTGTGGCGGAAAACATTTTGATCATACCAGTGAATTAAATCTTCCAAATTATATGAGCACCCTCACCTCACCTAGTGATTTCTGATTAGGGTTCGTCAGGTCATATAGTACCTCAAAGATTGGCTGCTTGGCCAAGTGTTTCCATGAGAAGACTTCACGGCCCTCTTGAACCTGATCGAACAATGGAAGAAAGGAATGATCTGGCTTATGAACCGTCTAAACAAACTTATGCAGCCAAAGGAAATATAATGCTCTGACACAGGTGATAGGAAGACTTGACATTCCTTCCATTTGTCACGCTGATCGACGGTCGCGTCGCGCCACTCAAAACAGTGCAACCTGAAAAAGTCAACCCCTTATAATTCGCAACAGCCAGAACGGGGTGCTAGTGACACAACTCGTGACGGATTTGATATATTAGAAATCTTTGAGCAAAGGAAAACTCGGTGATATCTGCTCATAAGTCGCCTTGACTAACTCATGCCTTGGTTTGTTACTCTGTTGTTAAAAATAATAAGTTCTATCCTCGAAACTCAATAGACAAGTTATTTTCTCGGTGCACCACCTAACTTAAAGGCAGTTAAAACTAATTAAGTCGTGATTTCGCCATGGTTAGGCAGAGATTCGTCAAAAACAAAGTATGGCTGTGTTTGAATGGAGTACAAGGAGTAAACAATGTTTGGAAAAGCGGAAACGTAATATTTTAAACAAATAAGAGTTGTTGTTGTTATTATTATTATGATTAGAGATTTTCTGAAGCTATCTCAAAGTCGAGAGAAGATGTGGTACTCGAGTGGAATGGATACAATGCATACAGCAGGACTTGGGGTTACTGATAGCGCCTAAAGGCAGTCGTAGAAGGGCGTTGGTAATGGGTTATGTGCAGGCTTCAACCGATCGCTATGTCCCAGCACTCGAGGGAGGCGAGGGTAGCGCTCCTGATCTGCTCTTACTGTAGTGACCTTCTGATTACCATTTGCGGCACCAATGTCTGTAGACGGATAATTTCTGGAATAAATTACCCCGGTTATTCTTAGCTTTTTTGGCAACTGTGGACCAAGCAATTCGCATAAGCCTACATTAATAGATCCTAAACAACCAACGAGTGAAAAATAAGCCGCAACCGTTTTGTCAATTCTAGCCACAGCCTTGAAGACAATTAAAGTTGGACGCACAAAACGGTGCGTTATTAGATAGTTGATGTTGAAAGAGTTGATGGCAGAGTCAAAATGGTGAAGTGAAGGACCAAATAACCATACAAAGGAAACAGAGTAGGGACGCAATGGTAAATGATTTGAAAAGTTCAAACTTTTGCATAACTCAAGCCTTCTGTACATGGCTCCGCATTCTCTGGATCAGATTAGAAAAAAATAATTTCAATGCACTGCATCTAAGCCGAACAGAGCATTAAAGACTGTTCTAATCACTAATCCGAACAAGCAAAATTGTTATTTACGAAATTCTAGGCTATGAGTCGTTAGAAAAATCTTGAACAAATGAGCGCTAGTCAATGTTTTAGTTAAAAAAGCCTTACCTTTTGATATAGAAAAAAGCTTATTTCATTGTGATTTCCAACTTCTTGATGAAGTCATGATCAGACGTAATTAAATCCCGCATAATGCATGCAAAATTACTGCTTGCTAAGATCTCTTAAGCAACCTACCATTGAATCACTTTAGTATTATACGTGACTTAAATAGTTCTGGGAAAAATAAATACCCCTTCCAGGCATGAAGTATGGCAAATGTGAGCCATGCAACGCAAAGTTCAGTGACCCACTGCCTTGGGAATTTTTAGCTAACAATCAACAACATTCGCAGGTAGATTTTGTTCCATGGGAGTAGATTGTAAAATACGAATCTTTTACTGGAACGAATTCAATGGAGTCAGACACGCCTCGGCAGAACTGCCAACTCCACATCATTGAGTATCGGTGCTTACCAAGATGAGCAGGCATTTATGAGTTCAGCATGTAAAGAGGGCAGCCCATCGAAGCATTGACTTAAAGCACGTCATTGCTTCGCGAAAGGCTCTTTACTACTATTGTTACTGGAAAACAAAAATCTCATTCTATTGCGAGTTTAAATTTTGGCGTCATTGGGGGATCGCAAATAAACTAGTCACCCGATTCGAATCATGGACTTATAGAGATTATAAGCTGGACAGAAAGGGGGTGAGGTAATCCAAATTTCCTATTTTATTCCCATCCTTTTTGTCCTATGGGCAGTTTTTCTCCCACTTTATTTGTGATTAGCAAGTTCGCTACAGCTTGGGTATTCCTGCCATCAGAATCCAATTAGGGAGCATGACCGACCAACGACGATGTGATAAGCACACCAGAGGTAACATTTGGATGGTTTTCTGCTCCTTTAATGCAAACTACTGTGTTAGCATAAAAGGGTCCCAAGTCAATCCTTTTCTTCGTCATTAAGGAGCATAAAAATTGTGGATTTTTATGTCCTCAAGTGAGATTACGCACGAACACTTCCATCGAAATTTGTTTTTCACTACAAAGGGCGCTAGTAGTAGTTATTTCCTATAAGCAAGCAGCACGACCGTTATGCAACCGACTCGGACTGCAGTCTATAGCTGTGCACTTGTCATCTCACCCCTTAGCAACTATCCTTCATTCTGGCTATTTTAGATATTTGCAATTAATAAATAACGTACAGACAGATATTTGGACAACACCTTGTTACAGTCCTATGTGTACGGAATCAGTCACTCATTTTATTGTCACGACAGCTAAATAAATACTAAAAAAAGGTGACCTACGTAATTTCTTTTCAAATGGCATAACTTACCTTGGCAAAGTATGACTCGCAAATCAGAACAACTTTTGGGAATTTGACATGTTCGGTCGTTTTTACAAGCGCAAATACCGTCGGCCGAAGTTAAATGCACCAATGTGCCTAAATCGAGAGTATGCTCTCAAGTACGCTGCATCCACTTGGGTTTGGGATAGGCATTTAACACGAAATATTTTGTGAATTAATTAGGCGCTTTAAACACTTAAGTTCCTTGTGTCACTTACAGTTAAGGACGAAAATTGTGCTTTAAAGTGGCTAAGCATGGGCTTTTTAAATAATTTCGTTTGGATATGTAGTTACCTCAACTTCATTTCTTTGAGAGACTTGAGTGACATGCTTGTTCCTCCCAATCTACCGTTTACGATTTCGAGATACGGCACTCTTTACACTTGAAATAACATATTCTGTGGTATTTTTATCCAGCGGATCGGAATGCAGCAGAGTAATAGTAATGGATCATAGCAGAATCTTGTATTTTTATTATGTTTTTCAAAAAACTTTCAAGAAGTAAAGATTGTGAATTTCTGCATTATTTTTTGGTCGATGCACAAGATTTAGTTGCCTTTGATAGAAAAGTCTAAAATACAATCTGTGACTTGAACAGACCCTGGTGCTTGACTCTCTCCTTCACATTAAGTATTAATCTGTCTAATCAGGTATGGGAACCGAAATGTGCCTAACCAACAGAGGAATGTAATCGGGCTGAGTAAATTTAGAATGAAATTAGAAGATTGAAAATCAACTCACGGTGGTGAACCATTGCATCTGAAATCGCTTTTGGCGATAGATTTATAAGCATAACAGTTGCCCAAGAAGACTTATTTTAGGCTTCCAAGTGCTTTAGAAAGCCAAACCATTTCGACTGCGATAGTTATCAATACCGGGGCATAGACAGACAAATTGTTCCTAATGCTTTTTCATTTGTCCCACAAATGGCGCCGTTTTATATTGTGTAGTTTTATGATCGAAGTTGCAATTGACAAGTTCAAGCATTCTGTCCATTTCAGTCTCACCACCTCAAACATTTTGGCAAAGGTGGCTGATTTTTACCTTAAATAACATTTTACCGTTTCTGAAAGCAGTTCAATGTGGAGTCAACTACAAACGACTGCCTTAAATAATATTCCTCTTTTGTCAGGTAGCATAGGGTAAGGCGATTTGCTTCCTTTGCCGCCAGTATCTCGAGTTAATCACTACCCATGCGTTCTTCTTCCATGCTCAGCAAAGACCATTCTTTAAGCTCAAACGCTTAGCACAGAGGTGAGTGGTTGACTGTGAGACGAATTGATGGACCGCTGAATAGAGCCGATATTTTTAAAACCAAACGACAGGAAGTTGATGCGCGGAGGAGGGCAAAATCCTCTTAGGTCAACGACCCAAAAGAAATCATAAAAATGAATGACCGAAATGGTCTGACTAGACGATAACCAGGGATTATTTCATCGAATGAAAAAATGAGGGGCAGTCACTTCTTTGTCTCTTGATTTCGCCTGCTTACCAGAGAGGCTGCAATGGAATGCCTGAAAATTCCATCTTTTGGATAAAACTGAGCCTGCACGAAACCGTGCGTACAACCACTCATCTCTGCGTAGACGTAACTGCTTGTGCTTGGGGTTCGGAAAGACGGTCAAACCAGTTTACTGTAATTCAACAGCCGTCATTAGGGTGCACCTCGTACTACTCATGTAATCGAAGTAAAGGGTAAAGTGACTAACCGCAGGGCTTCAAATAGATAAGCGCATAATGAACATGAGGTCTGGCCGTTTCAAATGGGTCAAACACCCATATTTTGAAAGTGTTCGTTTGCTATGCACCCTTTTAGGCAACGCCTTTTGACAAATCGAGCTACTGACGAAAACGGAGGCTACGGAGGATGTCGGGTTTTGTGACTCCATGAGTTGTGTGTCGACCTCTATTCTTGACGAGTGAGAAAATGGAACGTGTTTCCATCATTCTCCATACACCGCCTTGCCACAGGCACTTCAACGTGGTATGCCACTCGATACGCGAAACGCACACAAGAGGCGAGACAGAAGGTGCTACTGAAGTGAGAAAGTAGGTTTGCGTAGATAGGGGGTGGGTACGTGACAAGGAGGAGGAGAGGTGGGGAAGATGATGTAGATTGGCGCAAGAAGGAGCAAGTGCATGAGTGTAGGAATGCGCGAGATGGCGGAAGTGTGGAGTGATGCTTAGTTTAGGCAAAGCAAGGTGGAAGGCGCAAGCTGCAGTGCTGGAGGGGGTATGGTGTTGGTGGGAGCGGATTAAACTTACCTGGCGCCGGGTTCAGGGTGATCAGCAAGGCTCTGACCCCAGGTGGAGGCTCAGCATTGCACTCCGCTGTGTTGAAGCCTGCGACGGACTCTAATCGGGTTCGCTCGGGTGCATAGTTTTTGCCAGTGGGGAGCCTTCGGGCATCCCTTTGAAAAGTCCACCTACTTTCTATGCTTCAGCGGCATATTGACATTGCCGTCAGTCGGGTGGTTGTGCTCTCTGCTTTGCGTTCCTCTCTTCACCCTTCATGGGAAGGAGCATCGCTAAAACCTGTGGTCGCTGTTCGACACCCAAGCGGTGCATCGATGTGGGCGATTCAGCAACTGGTTTAGTGATTCAAAACAGTCATCAAAAATACGCGGAATTTCCACTTTGTAATCATGGAAGGGACAGACTGAGGCCATCTTTGGCTTTCCTTACTACTGTTACTGGTTCATTCATTTGCTAAGATTAGTGGGGGACAGGCTAAGACGACCACACATGCGTCCTGCCCACCAGTCAACGGGACGTCCTCCCTGGGCCAGGGCTGACGCTTTTCATGTCTAGTCGACCTGTCATGACTCAGGCACTAGCCTTCTGCATGTGCGTCATCCGCGTCAGGTGCACTCATACATCATCGCAAAGCACACGAAGCAGGTACGCTTCGCATCGAACGGACATTCCTCTGGGTTGAGAGCAGTTTTCTGTACTGCGCAGCTAGTAGCGACATTGCACACCTCAGCATTACCAAAAGAGCACCAAAATGGGGCAGTTCTAGTGCAAATCACAGCATTTACTGATGGGTGGGCGAGCGTGTAGAGTGTCTTGTAAACAAGAGTGAAGTGTCTCATGTTGGAAGCGGCTCATTGGCAGTTTCTTTCAGGTTTAATGCCGCAATAAATCCTATTATAAGTAGCGAAACACTGCAAATGAAAAGCTTCCTTCTTCCGAGTCAACATCGAGTTTGTAATCAGGCAGGCTGAGGGCAAATTGGTGAGCAAGATTGATTGACAATATTAATGAAGCAGCAGTTGAGTGACAGAACTGAAGCGGGTCATGGTTAAGCAATGCTCGACCTGTGCTTGACGATTCTGCTAAAATATTTAGGGTTGTTGTGCGTCTCGCAAAGTTTTGACAAAGACGAGTTCACGCTAAGGTAAGTCATCCACGGTGGTAGCCTTATCGGTGGAATGGCGGCGTGACGACTCCAAACGACACTGCATGCGTATTGGCTCGTCGTGACCTTGAAACTGCATTGCTGCATGGACTCAAGTTAAAGCTGATTTGCTTTACGGCTCCGTTGCGTCGACCAACAAGAACGTGCTGAGGTCTTTTGTTCAATTCATTTCACATTTCTATGATGGGATGTCGTCTGGTGCATTGTTGAAGCCTGATTGTAGCCTGTAATTAAATGAAGCAACCTAAAGCGACGGCCCTTTTGATTGCCTAGAGTAACTCTCCGAGACATGTGCATTGAAGGTGCATTGATCTCACACACAGATCGTGATGGGATTGCCAGGCAGGCGTTCGTGAGTGAGAAGATTGGGATTCTTTGCTGTGCACGATAGCATAGGAGAAAGGAGGAGGAAGGGTGGGAACACGGGGAGCACGCATGTGAGGAGGGTGGTAGGCAATGTAGGCGGTGTTGTGTAGTAAGTGGTGGATGGTGGGGCGTGATGTGTGTTGTGTGGGGTGTGGTGTGTGTTGGGTAGTGCGCGGAGCGCGGCGCTTCGCCGTAAAAGCTCAGTTGGGAGAGCCTTAGACTGAAGATCTAAATGTCCTCGGCTCGAGTTCGGGTCGCGGCATTCCTTCACACCACTGTTGGCACGTCGTTTTCTAGCCCGCATGCCACCAGACAGACCCACAAGACGCGAAGCCATTCACAGCAAGGGCAGTGGGAGCGAAGCAAAGTAAGCCACTTGAAGTGCAATAAACAGCACAGCGGCATAGTAGCGAGGAGGGCAGTGGGTAAGTGCACGACGGAAGCGACATTCAAACTCACACGGGGAAACCCCAATGGATTAGCAGTCCATCGCCTTAACCACTCGACCACCGCGTCACGTCCCTGCCCCCCACCCACCCCACTCTCTCCGCCCCCCCTGCCATCCCTCACCCTCCTCCCCTTCCTCCCTCCGCTTGCCCTCCGCCTCCTCTATCCACCACCCTCTCACCACATCATCACTCCCCACCTGCCGCACATCCACTCACCTCAACCTTGCGCACATCGCCAATCTCCTCCACACTGCAACACTGTGCTCACCCTCACCCCTCATGTTTCACTCTCTCTACCACCCCCTCTCCTTCACATCTTCACTCCTGCCTCAACAACACCATTCCACCGACCACCACTCCTGCTCCGACCGTTCCTCCTACTGTCAATTTCACCCACTCGGGTAGCTCAGTGGTCTACGTTTGCAAGCAGCAAGAGCACATTTTGGTCCAGTGACATTCCTGTTGAATGCCGCTTTCCTCCTGCTCATGAAACACTACGCAGCACTGTGGTGTGGTGTGGTGTGGTAGGGGGAGTCTCGGCAACAGTGGGTGCCACAGCACGTGGAAGTAGACTTGTGTCCGAAGAGGAGTGCCAAGGGGTAAGACATTGCAGCCACGTGGGTATAAGGCAGGAAATTTTCACTTTTGGCCAAACTCTGCATTAAGTAGGATTTAGACCAGTATGGAGCCCTTTCCTCCGTCTATATGTGAAAATCCCATATCAGCAGTCACGCACGCCGATGACCCGGCTTTAGGCCAAAGTGTCCGACGCGGTGATGGTCTTGGTAAGAGGCGTAGCTTAATGGTGAGTTCGGTTGACAACTCCACATCAATCACCATGCCTTCACACAGGATGGCCCAGGACCATTTCACAACAAAGCACTTCAACAAATTGAAACCTTCTATTCTAACACGCTTGTCAGACAAGTCGTGCCAACTAAGTGATGCATGCGGAAAGAAGCATTCGGAAACACGAAATTGGGTGGGACGATTTCAAACGATGATAAATACACCTTGATAAACTATCGGTAAGAGCGCCATATGGAGTGAACTTCTTACCACTAGTTTCTGTTCGAACGCTAGAGCCTCGGTAAAATCGAAATGGCAGTAGCTCCTGTCCACAAATCAGAGTTACTGACATGAGGCCAAATTGAGCTCGTCCATCAAAGCTGCACTTAAGGCGCTTCTCAGTTTTACACAAAATAATGATGCCACGGAATAAACAGTAAATACCATGCTATTTCGTTTCTACTCGCCTTACTCAGGCCTCCTATTAGAGGGTTGCTAAAGTGCAATTGCATCGCATACCCTGTATCCTAGCCAAAGCCATTTTAAAGTGAGGCACCATTTGCTCTGAAAGGATGCACGAGTATTCGCCTATCCGTGCATGATACGAACCCGCTTTACCACCAGATGGAAATAGTGCATGAGTGCATTTGCACGAGGCATACTCTTTGTGGATTAAATTTACTGAACAATTGTCAATTAGCGCGTATCAAAGATTGAGCCCTCGTTCATGACACTGTTGAAAAGCCTGAGCACTTAGTCCTTCAAATGGCTACTTCTATGTGAAACACGTACCAATGCCGGTACACAGACGCTGTCCTTGTCTGCCTGATGACATGACTGTCAGCAGGATGTACAGAATGCTGATGGTGGTGTTGGGTCCGCTCGCTTACCAAATGCCGAGGTGATGTTACGCCAATCTGTGCCTCCACTTAGATGACAGCGACACGGGCTCACTGTAATGTTGTTGTAAGGAAGTTCTAAGGTAAGGAAATTAAACTTGCGGAAGAGTAATAGCCTTAAGTTTGATAGAACCCATTTCCATAATTAATAAAGCCAGTCTGTCCGTCTGCATCGTGGTGATGGTAGTTGTGCTATAAACCTGATAGTAAACATCAGCAAAGCACTGTTTCATTGTTTGGGTATCGAATCGGAAATTCGATTTATGAATGCACGTATATTTATGCATTCTGAATTGCTTTAAGTTGGAGGAGAAGATTTCGAAATGCTCATCAGTTAGTTATGCAAATAATCGAGCATCTGGGTATTCGAATGTGTGATTAGCACTACATGCAGCATTAATGAAAAAGTGCAGCGTTCTTATGTCTTGAGCGCAGTGTTTCTCACTCCAACTTTGGCGTTGATGTACTTAGAACGAGTAGGCGAGTTGGCTCATGGCAAATTTTATGGCGCAGTGATTATTAAAGAGACGCAGACATTGCAGGCTACACGCATTCAGGGTACGTATCCTCCTCGAGAGACGATGACATCCATCCAACACGAGGCCAACACTTTCTGACAGCTTCTCGCCCAGTGAGTGCATTCAGACAGGCATGCATACCACCCAGTCAACAAAGCTGATATCTTTATGCTAGTAAGAACAAAGACGTCACTGAACTAAACCGTACTCATTGTATCAAAGTGTAACTAAAACACGTGCAAAACTATCGAAAGGTGAGAAATTGTCAGTAGGGGTACATCTGCTTCACATATCGTAAAGCGCCCTAACACAGACAATCTTCACCATTGGTGCTAGTTCATAAAAAAGTGCTCCAAATGAAGTTGAAGATACTACATTGAACACATGCGATCCTAAAGTCCAATTGTTCTTCCAATGTCTAGCAGAAATTGTGAACTATTTTTTGCCATTTGCAGTAACTCCAAAAGCAGACTTTACTGCTGATGCTGACACTGCTGCCTACCACCATGCGCTGTCGATTGCAGTCGCAGCATCAAGCATTATCAAACTACAACGAATTCTGAAAACGGTCGACTGGACAACACTTACCCTCTAATCAGCCCGAACCATCCATCCTGGGTGATACTCGGAACCACAATCTTCGGCCCCGTAAACCAACGCCTTATCTATTAGACCACCAGCACTGGTATCATGCGTGAAACTTAGCAGCATGCACACAACTGAAATTGCAGTTTTTAATCGAAGAGAAGTTGGGTGGATCACACACACACACACACAACTGAGTGTGTAGTTAATAATTCGGAGGATTTTTTGCCTATCGGGCCTGTCGGGGATGGTAGGCGTGGCTCAGCGGTCCGGGGGTATGATTCTCGCTTTGGGTGTGAGAGGTCCCGTCTTCATGTCCTGGCTGAGCCCACTCCGTGCTTTTCGGACGCATCGCCCGTTCCTCTCTTCCATAACCCGTACCAAAATTGCTTCCCGTTGTTATTACTCACATGTGATGTCAACTAATTCACTGGCTCAGCTCTCGGTGTGGAAATGGACTTCTCTAGTGTTACTACCGAATAAGGGAATTAGGCTTTCGCTTCTAACCCGAGCGTTTTATACGCGGTCTTGGATGCTGGAAATAGATTGCTGGTGTTTGTGTACGCTCCCACGAATTGGTTTACGGTTGATGGATGGCTGTGGCAAAGAACCGAAAATTGTTCTGCAGTACGTGTCTGAAAAATACTTCAAGTCACAAGTAAGCTTAGGTGTCTTCTCGTGTCCATAACCACTTCGTGCACATTATTTCTTACGTTTTCGCTATTTTTTAGCGCACATTGAAGACAGATATTATTCATTTCTTACAATTCGGTGTTTGTCCATGCGTTCGCGTCCACAAACAACGTTGTTGGTTAGACCTACTGCAGAACAACTGCACCCTTAGTGCAAATTGGTACCTGCATCGTTCCTCGCGGTGACCACTCGCTCCATATTGTCTGTCCCTCAAAGCCAGAACTCCGTCACTGGTGACGTGTAGCATCCAGAGGGTCTGGAGCGTCTTATGCCAGTCGTATCCCCAATCAATAGCATTCAGTGAGTGTTGGAGTTTGTTAATTCTTGCGGCAGAATGCGTGGGCGTTGTCACCATCTGGAGTGGTGTCAATGCTCATACAATTTCCAACTTCATTCGTGTGGTGATACAACTGTAGGAGGGGGTTGCCGCATCATCTAGCCCAGCATTTTTTGCGCTCCCTCTTTCGACCGTCTCTCGAATTGAATTGGGCTCTTGCGCTCCTCATCATAACTATTTGTTTGTTACGTAACACATGATGACTCAGATTGTACCATACCGTGATTCGCAAGATGCTCATTTTTTCCAGGCTAAATAAAATTAGTAAAAGACAACAGTATAATTGTTGGTATTTGAGTAGGAATTGAATCGGTTCGCACCGTTGATCTTAACTGTTTATTGTTTAAGCAATACAAATGATGGGGTAGTTTTAATGGACTTTGCTGTCCAACAGACATACCCCGGTTGCGACCGCATTGAATCGTGCTTCTGCGGATGCTGTCGCAAGTGTTGCCTTTGGCTTCCTTTAGTAGGATATTGCCAAAGCTCGAGTCGTATTCGCTGAACTAGCCTTTTGGTATTGGCAACATGGAGGACTTATCGAATTTGCGCAAATTAATAACCTCAAGTCCATCCAGTAGGTGGTGTTGAGACCTGACCTGCGAATTTTAAGACTGGCTTCCCAACCATTGGGATTTGGGGTGTATCGCTGGCCTAATTAAGAATCTAGGTCATTTTATAGTTGCCCTTTTTTCGTAGCCCATTCCCTTCCGCAGTCGCTCTCCAGCTAAACTGCCCGATTTTCGAAAGGAAGGGATCTGCATCTCCTCATACGCTGTGAAACCTCTTTATGCTGTATTTGTTCTTCTAGGGTGCTCGCAGTTAGGACATGTACCGTCACAACTCCAGTCCATTCTCCACAGCCGCGTTGAGTGGTCAAGTCTTGAATGATATCCTTTCAAATAACTACTTTGTTGACAATCCTTTCGGAAGACCAGGTAGCCTAGTTTTGTGAATGTTTTAATTTTCTTTTATGTTGCTGTAGAGTGGCAGATTCGCTTGAAATAAGCCGTTGGTGTGAGATTCTCGGTCAAAATTTTCAACTGCTTTCCAATAGAAGGCGGTTGTAGAAGCAGCTTCTTTACATCATTAAAATATGTTATCACTTCCACCGTCGATGAAGCACATAACCCAGTCAAGGAACCCTCAATTCGCTGCCTCTTGTGTGAGCAATTTCGGTTGCATTCCAAAATAGCTTGTGTGATTAAATATCTACAGCCGCTTTCTGTCATCTTTTTCACGACACTATAGTCTGGTGTGCAAATTCTTCTCTAATCATCCGTCCAGCCTCAAAGCCTTCTGAGCCCATTTTGTGCAAGATAGCGCGATGTCTGATATTTTTAGTTATTGTCCATGTATCTCCTAGTGGGGTCAATCCATTGTAGTAAAGCTAGGCAAAATTTAACAAGAAAGTAATGGATTTGCTAATGCACCGCTCCTCATCGTGCAGCAGAGGACCGAACCTATGCTACGACACTGAAGGTAGATGCAACTCATGAGAAACTCTTCTGCCCAACAAATTCGAAATTTTCATTTTCGTGGCCCTGATCTCTTGGTTATTGCGTCTGTTGCACTATAAGTGAGACTACAGTCAATCCAAACTCAATGTCAGTCAGTCATTAGTCGATTTACGTGACTACATTGACCAAGTGTCGAGAATGCAATCAGGAGCTCACTCGGGCACAGACTCAACGTACGCTCAGCCCCAGGCTTTACTGGCCAATAGCTAAGCACCCACATCTTTCTGCGAGATGACTCGTACACGTTAATAAAAAAACGATCCCCCTTCAACCTGGGATACAGTCCAACTGATTACTATCTGGCCGAAATGTCATAAGACAGGAACCGCCCACATTAATAAAAGCCGAGGTTATACCATCTTGCTTCTTTGTTGACGTGATGGCAAATGGCATGGCCATCTCTCGTTCGCAGAAGTTTCGAGAAAGTATTGCTTACTTAACCATCTTTTAAAGTCGCGTCGATGACACAACTAATATGTTGACGTTTAGTTTTGTCCTTGGTGTGCCATGGATTGAGACGGTAGTTGGCGCGATTGGAGTCATGAGATGGGCTGCTTCATGAGTGCGCTTATGGGCAAGTTCTAAGCGAATCGCGCTTGTTTCATCAAAAGGGGCAGCTAGAAATTGCACCGCCTTCCAATTGGGCACAAACGCATTGATAAAGGTAAGACTAACAGAAAATAATGCAGCCGTGACTTGAGGTGGTCGATTATGCGGCGCAAGTTCTTCCATTGCCAGCCATTTGGTAATTCTCTAACAAAGTCCTAACCACGACTCAAATATTGCCTACAACTCGTTTTAAATTACGCAGTCAGGGTCCTATCGAAGCAAGCTAAATTAAATTTACACCTAAAAAATCGGATGACTTGGTTGTCATGCCAAAAGTCCACTGCATTCCTTTAGGCAAACAGTCCCAGGTTTCATGTTGAAGCCAAACCTGCAATAAATCTGAAGTGCCTAAATAGTGATGTTAAAAGCCAATGCATAATCAGAATGTGAAGCATTCAATAGGCACGATATACTCCGCCAACACGCATATTGGAACAGCATGGATAATGCAACTCTTGCTATGCATGAACTATAAAACGCGCTGCAGATAAATGGCAAGAGTAGCTCATGAATTACAATCAATTCAAGCATGGAGAGAAGGTGAAGTTGGCACCTTGCGTAACTTGGTAATGCTTACAAGATTACCAGGCGTTGAGCCACTAAGAACGGATGCCTTCATTTTGAATTTAGGCTACCACAAGCGATCAGGTGGACTAAAATGAACCGTGGTACAGAAACGGATGCAAAAACACATTACATTTTGGTTAAGAAAGAAGGATGCGCTAACAGCAGTCCATCTCGCTGACACATGGGATTCTCGCGTACTCGGTTCCATGTTAGGCGGACTGTTACTGTAACAGGTAAATCCTCATATGCACACCAGAGTCAATTCTTCGGTTGTCTATATTGCACTTATTGCCGCTATATCCAAGAAAAAATGGCACCACATACTGTCCAGCTTCCAATGGCCCTGCCAGCACTTCTATTTCAGTTCAGGTTCCACCCTCACCGAACATTGCTAAAGAAGGACTAATAAAGCGCTGCTGCTCTGACGGCAGAGCCGGACCACCCAGGGGTGGCGGACCGAGGAAAAGAGCGGCGAGGACAGCAACCGCACAGGGGCCTGGCCGGGATTTGAACCCGGGACCACTCGCACCCTAAGCGAGTATCATACCCCTAGACCACCAGGCCAATCATTCTCGCCTTTTTACCTCCCCTCCTCCTTCCCC